>PVKB01004236.1:74432-152761 GCA_004027205.1 Ctenodactylus gundi | reverse complement strand
GGCTGGGCAGGGGACATCCAGCTGTGGCCAGTGGAGAACTGGAGCAGCCCACAGGCTGTCCTGAGTGGCACAGGCTGCCGGGCTTTGTTATCTCTGAGAATAAAGCCTTGGACACGAGTGGCCATCGGGAGAGGTACGCATTGGGGAGAAGTAGCCCCCTCCTTGGAGAATTTAATTTCTGCAGCAAACACTTCTGGCACATCAGGGGAAGTCCTGAAAATGGCCCAGGGTGTCACCCCCCAAGCCATCAGCCACATGGCTCCAGATGTTCAGATCTGGGGACCCCTGAAAGCCCTCTGAGAACCCTCTGCTGGTGGGCACCCGTCCCTTCCCTAGGGATGAGAAACCACACGGTTGGGCCTGGGCCCAGCTGACAGACAAGCGAGTATCCTGATGATTGATCCAGTGGTAACTCTGCGATTCCTGTCCTAGGCAGAACACCAACTTTCCTTCCTTGCCCCAGCCTGAGCCTAGCTCTCCCACCAGAACTTCTGCCGGAGTGGATCTTCAGTGCCTGGGTGCTGGCAGCTCTCCACAAACCCCTTGTCCACTCACAGTGGTCATAGCAACAAGAAAAATAGCAAGCAAGGCCGATGTGGTACTTTGTAAAAAACGATTCAGTAACACTGACAATAAGTAATCACTGACTGTTCTGTGCAGTTTGAGGAGAGCTGCTATGACTCTTAGCTCATTGAATTAACAATAATTAAGTGGTCTGTGCAGAGTTCATGACCAGGATATGACAGAGCCAGGGCTCAAGTTCAAGTCTGCACCATTGGTCTTGCACAAGTGTTTTCCGAACTTTGGTGAATTTTGTGTACTGTCCTAGTACTTATCTCATGTTTTTCTTTCAATTGATTATCTCCCAGAAAACAATACATCGATTCTAAAGTTACATTTCACTCACAAATGGAAAGTAGGACCCACACCAGTAGGAAAAAAAAATCACTGTAAAAGACAAATACAGTGACCACAAAACAATGTAATCAACAGTCAGCTTGGTGGTGTTGTCACGGAAGATGCTGAGGCTGAGGGTGGCATAAAGAAGGTACCAGAGTCTAATACCAGCTGGGACTATGGTCCTGGCAAAGGTAGAGTGATGTGAAGGGGACAGGGAGGGGAATAAACTGGTCATTGTGTGAGCAGCTACTGCCCTCCTCTGCGCCTCCTGAAGTTATCTCCGTGGCTCTGCAAGGCACAATCTCCACTTATGACAGAGCCCCATGAGCGGAGGGAAGAACAGAAGAGCATCCCACTGTTAATATTCTCAGAGTGCTGCCTGTGCCAGGAGGCTGGGCATGTGACTGTCACGGCCATCAGAAGAGCTCGAGCCTTGTCTCCCACGGGCCACGTCGGAGTCCAGTCTTAGACCTGTCCTGGGGCTGGTGCTCAGCTGTCGACGGGACAGACTGGAGCAGAGGAAGAACGGGCAGCGGGTGGCATGCTAGGGAGTGGCGACGTGCCCCGAGGCCACAGCTGCCAGGGAGAGAACCCAGTACTGGGCCACCCACAGCCCACGTGTACTCTGCAGCCAGGCCCTCTCGGAGGGTTCCTGCACATAAATGGCACCCTATTGAGACTTTGGTCCCGGCTGGAGTCTGCATGGCTCCAAGGAGACTGAGAAGGGGATGACGCCACCTTATCTTTTGAGTCTTCTTGGAGAAACTGCTCCCAAATTCATAAAGGACTTCACCAGCCTTTTTCTCCAATGTCATTTTGTCTTAATTTTCCCCTCAATGCTCTATGCACCTCACCAACAGACTTGGCGGGAATAGCTTGCCCGGTTTTCTTGTTGCTAGACCCTCCTCCTAACAGCTGTGTCCTGGGTCAAGTGGAGTGCGGCTGGGGCAAGCCTCAGAGCCTCCCCAAGATGTCCCAGTTGCCTCCTTTTCCCTGGCCCACACGTCAGATGCTTTGCTGAAAGGCTGGGGCGTGAGGCTTCAAGCTGTCTGCAGACCTGGAGAGAAGCACCACCCAGCAGCCTGACAGGTCTCTCTCAGACATGGCCTTCTGGGCTGGGTACAGGACTTGCCCAGCCAGCAAGCCTCCCACGCAGCGCCTGAGCGGCCACCACCTTTCCTGCTGTGACTCATCTTCACGGCAGTAGGCAAGGACAAATTTTCCGGCATTTTCAAGGTCAGAAAGGGAAGGGAGGGGCCTCAATACACAGCCAGGGTTGCTGAAGGAGAGCAGACGCTGGCATTAGACACCCCAAAGCAGAGACGAGCTCTGCGCAGCTGCTCGCCATACTGATGTAGCCCGTTAGGGGTCCCCTGACAAGTGCAAAGCTCTCTGGGGCTGGGGGTGGAGCATCCACACAGTTCTTGGGTGGAGCTGGGAGCAAGACGTGTTTCTGTTTTACATTTGGTGCTACTGGGGACTCCAGCCTTACAGTTCAAACCACCTAGAGGTAGGAATTTGGATTCTATGATCCTGAACAAAACCTCAAGGAAGACAACTTGTCCCCTCCCCAAACCTAGGTCAGGCACACTGCTAACCTCAAGGCACAGGCTCATCTCCTTTTACGGGTCACTACCCCTTGTAAGACTGCTCCTCCTCTGGCCTTCTGGTTGCTCTGGGTGCCAAGAGTACAGGATTCACTCCTAGGGCTTCAAACCCACCTGTTATAGAGATGTAGCTTGGAGCGAGTGGGACTTGGCAAGACTGGGCGTGTGACAGTCTTCCTTGTTTTCCTGAGGTTAGTGCTCAGCTCACTGGGTGAGCAGGCAGGAGTTGGCTCTTTGGATGAAAGAGCTCTGCTGGGGAACCAGGACATCCATCTGGCCAGCTATGTCCAGGCACCCCACCTCTGGGACCCTGGGAAAGTCATTTACCTCCTTAGTCTTGGTTTCTCCATCTGCAAAATGGGAATAAAAGTACTCCCTTACTGAGTCTTTTGGGGCTCTGGTATTACTACAGTAATTCTGAAGTTTTTAAGATGATATGTAATGGAAGTTGACAGCTCTTGGAATGGTGACAGCCATGTGACAGCTCAGGGTGGTCAGAGGGAGAGACATGCTGGTCACAGAGTCACCTGCAAGACTGCCCCTGCTGGCATTTTTTGGGAAATGGAGCTTTTGAATGCACATTGTTTCACTGTAAGATCCTCAGCCTTTAGTCAACTAGAAGTTGCCCACATTCAGTTCTTCAAACAAAGGAAAAGAAGCAAAGCAAAAACAAAAGTCCCCATTCCTTCCTGTGCCAACTGCTTCTCTTTGGTGTCTGCAAATCCATGGTGGTCTGCAGCCTCTGAGGCTTCCCCAGGTGACCTGAGTTCCCTAGAGGTCCCATGAGTTTTCCATTTCCTGTCCTGCCATCCCTAAAGTGCTCTGTTCATTTTTAAGGTCATCAACATGATGGGAAGAGAAGAAATTTCCTCTCATGCATCTGATTTTCCAAGGGAACAATGACCCAGACAAGGTTAAGAGCCATTTTTGCTCACTTGCTGAAGAAAAGGGAGACAAACAGCCCTTCAGTCTGCAGAAGGGGTCTTAGGAAGGCTCTGGAAAGTTTGTTCTCGAGATCCCATTAAAAGTTGCTCTCTGCCATTAAAGACGATATGGACTGGCATGAAGGGATGGACGTTACAGAGGGTTCTGGCCAAAATGAGAAAGCTCCCGACAATAAAAGTTGTCCAGCCTGCCTCAGAAGAAGTGCCAGCTACAGGTGGAGAGGGTCTAGTGGGACCTGGATAACCGGCATAGGAGTTCGGTGAGATGTCTCGCAGGAAGGCTCCGGCCTCTCTGCTCTAATATCAAGACTACAAAATTAAGAGACAAAAAATAATGTGCTGAATATCTGCCTAAATTTCAATGGCCATCTCCAATATTTGGAATAAAGAAAAAGGAAAATAAGGTACAACCTTATTTTCAAAACCCAGGTGACTTGTTTGTCTTCTTTTACTTATTTTTTTCCTCTGCAATTCAATTTCTCAGGAGCTACCCTCCACTCTAACCCTACCTTCCTGATGCAGGTTTTCCTACACATTCATAGGAGCGAATGGCGTCAAAGAGCCTCATTTCCCTCAATATAACTCAGTTGTGGGCACTGTATATTCTCACAGTCTTTCTACTTTGAGTTTGGAAGACAGGCTCAATTACCAAAGCTGTACAGAGTATAAAGGAACTTAAGGTCACATTATCTGTGTGGTGTTGACGGGTAGCATTTTTACTTGTCAGTGAGTCTCTTCTCGCCCATTGATAATCATGTTAAATCTGACTTCATGAATAATTTGATTCCCCCTGTTTTTCCCAGAGAAGCGTAAATTGCAGTTACTTGGTATTATGTGTAATCATTTTCATAGAAAGCAAGCTTTAAAAATTTATGCTGAGCATTTCATACATGTTATCTCAAAATGTTTAAATGTGTGTGAGGCAGGCATTACTCTGAACAAATGAGAAAATTATTCTAAGCCCAAATTTTCAGTCCTGACCTCTGATTTGTATTCATATGTAACAGCAAGAGGTGAAATTCAACACAATGGAATCGAAGTGTGGTTCTGCTCCTAAACTGAAAACATATCTAAATCAATCTCCTACCCCCTATCTCAGCCTCACCCATTGGAGATTAGGGCTGCAAGCAGTATTGATTACTGGGATTTTCCCTTTGTACCGTTTAAATAATGCTTGTCTTTTACTTTGGCAGGGCATTCTTTGGATAACACAACCAGGAAGGAAAGAGCCCTTGGGCAGCTTTGTGTGAAAGTCTTCTTTGCAAAAGAGGACTTCAGCTCAGAGCCCCAGGGTCTCTGGAGACAGGCTCTCTTGCTCTGTATCTGACAAACAAGGTCTAAATGATAGATCTCCCAGCTTAAGGACATCTTACATATTTATAGAATGACATCTTTCTCCATCAAGATTCATGATCTACATTTTTCAGCTACCAGAAGAGACCTCAGCCATTGTTCCAGCAAGTGGTGGATTAATAAGACCTTTGTACTGCTCAAGTTCATGGAACACGTGAATGTGTACTCAGAAGAACAAAAAAATCTTGCTCCTTTAGCTTTCAAACACAGCATGGCAAAGAACTCTTCCATTTAGAACATTTTAGCACAATTCAAGGAGAGTTTGTAAATATCGCTCTAAGTTATGATCTGATAAATTTCTTGAAGCCTGAATTTAAATGAATATTCTTCTAATCATTTAGAAAACTCTCTCAAAAAGGTCAGTCAGCCCTTTGCTTTTCCACATAAGGCTGAGGACTTAGAAACAAAATTCTGAGGTGAAAGTCAAAAGTCTCCATATTTAGAAACTCTGCAATTCTCCTTAATTGTACTGGGACAGAGCCGACAGACCAGCACACGTTGTATGCGTAATAAACCTATCTGTTTATAGAGTTAGCAGTATGCCTCAGAATTTGCATGTTGAGGTGTCTCTATTTAATGGAAATTGTAGCTTACATACAACTGTTGATTTGTTGAGGATGGAAGTTTTACTTAGTCCTACAGCTATTATTAGCACTTAATGGAAATTGATTACCTGATGCATAGCCATATATTGACAATTTTATGGCACAAATGATAAAAGTACTTGTTGCCAGATTTTTTTTTTTCCTTTTTAAAAATGTTCATCAAAACTGCTAGAAACTGTGCTGGTTAAAATAGAAGTTTACAATTATGATAGCACCTAATCCCCTTTGGAGGGGAATTCATTATAATAACAGCACTGGGTGACTGTGGAAAACACTAGCCTCTTGGCCAACATTCAATGGATAACAAAATGCATGTGTGCTGCCCTCACAGAGATAAGAATATTGATCAAGGAGCACCACTGCCTAAATGCCACCGAGTACTAGAAAATAATGCAATCTTGTCCCTCTGTTTCAGCATCTTCACCCTCCTGATTATCACCCGAGTACTTAATTATCCTTGGAGCGCATCCTCAGGAACAGGAAGAAATTTAAACTGAGACCATCAGAGTTTTCTATTTTGAATTTTTTTTCTTATTTTTTTGTCCCTAAGAAATTGAAAGTAAGTGGCTGTGTCTCTTGATGCCCATAATGTATTCTTGCATCAGGATTGCCAAGGATATGTGATAGTAGACACTAAGAAGTTGTTAATAAATATAGGCCACCAAGATAGCTGGATTTAAAGTGTTATTTTTAAATTATCAAGACGTTTCCTCAGTCACTAAAACAATTCCATTTTTCGACTAATTTCTGGACCAGCTTGGGGTAATGCATTTTTTTTTTGGTATTGTTTTTTTCTTGACCTAATTCCACTGGACTAAAAACTTAAGACCAAACTATTTGCTCTATATAAGAGTTTTTGCTTTAAATGTAAAACTTCCAAAGGCATTAGTGTATTAACAGGAAAATATATCCCATGGTCTTAACCATATTTTACAAATTACTGAAAAACTAATTAAAGGCAAAGAATATTATAATAGACAAAGTAGAAGACTTTTAATGATAAAAGAGTCCCTTGATCAGGAAGATACAGAAATCCCAAATGTGTTTGAACCCAAATACCACAGGTCCCAAGAACACACTGGAAAATAAAATTAAAGGGAGGTAGAAAGGTGAAAAAAAGCATAGTTAACTATTCTGATACTCCACTCTCAAAATAAGACCAAAATAAGGCAAATTGAGAACAGCACCATCAGCAAATGCAAGCTAGTGGGTACTTCTAGCAAACTTTGTCCAATAACTACAAAATATATAGAGACGATAGACAAAAACTTGTCATCAGACTAAGTCTTAATAGGTATGAAATGATACACAATATATTTTCTGCTATAGCATTGTATTAGAAATAATATCTTCATAATGCCAAAACATTTTGAAATTAAAAAGCAATTTCCAAATACTCCATGGGACAAAAAAATAATCACAGGGGAAATTAGAAAATATCTGAAAGAAAATTATATTATAAATGGAGTCAAGTCAAGGCAGCATTTAGACAGAAATGTGTAACTTCACAGGATTATTTTAGGAAAAAAAATAATGGTCTAGTCTAAGCTTTCCCATTAAGAATCTAGAAAAAGTAAACTAAATCTAAAGAAAATAGAAGAAAATAGTAAAGGCACAAATAAAATTTAAAAAGTGAAAAAAACCACATACTGAAAGTAAGTCCATTGAAACCAAAAGCCTGTTCTCTGAAAATACTACTAAAACTATAAAACTTGTTAAATCCATTAAATACAAAGGAAGATGGCACATCACCAGTATCAGGGATGAAAGCGGGCTAATACAACAGATCCTACGGATACTATTATGAACAACCTTAAACTGATAATTTAAGATTTTTTAATAAAATGGACAAATCCTTAAAACATATGAATGATCAAGATGCTCACAAGAAAAAAATAGAAAATCTTCTGAACTGTATCAATCTTTTAAGTAGAATTTGTAATTTAAGAAAATCTTCCTACAAACAAAACCCTTGCTCTAGATACTTTTGATGATGAACTTAATCTAAGTTTTAAGGAAAGAATAACACTATAAAAGAAAAAACACAAAACAAAAAAAAAAATTAAAAGAGTCTACAGATAAAAATTAGCTCATGGCCTGGGGGATACCAATTCAAAAGAGGTTTAATGTTCTGAGGACAAAGTGTCAAAGGTAACTATTTGTGAGGAAAATGCAGAAACATAATAAAAATTATTTTATTGGCTATAGTGATATAATTACCTTATTGGGTCTGTCCACTGGAAAGTCCCTAGTTATACAATTTTAGGTTGTTGCTTGTTTATGATTGATTGAGTTTAAGTTTTACTTTTCTTTAATTAGTTGAGTTTTATTTATGTTCGCAAATCAAGGTTTAGAGTATTTATAAAACCTGCCTGTTTTTTTTTTTTTTTTTTTGTCTGCACAGGGGTTCTCCAGGATCACTTTAATTTTACTATAAAAATACCATTTTCATAAAAAGAAAACAATAAAGGAAGGAACACTTTCCAATTCATTGTGTGAGACTTCAGTTACACTGAAAGCAAAACCAGATGAACCTGTTACGAAAATTAAAATATCTCTCATTAATATAGAGTGAACAATCCTTAAACTCTTAGAAAGTCAAATTCATCATTATATAAGAAGAGATACTTTACCAAGGATAGTCTAGTATTTTATAAAAAAAAATAGATGATAATATATCGGCTTTAAAAGTGACCCTCACCTAGACTCATTTGTCAGCAATACTCAACTAGCTCCTAGTTTTGATTAATTTTCTCTATTGATTTATCATCTTATTGATTTCCAGCTATATCCAGGACTAAAACGTTAATGTAATATTCAAAAATCAATGCATTCACCACATCAAACCAAATAAAGAAGAAAATCATATGATCACTTCAACAGATTTAGAAAAATCATTTAAAGCAATTCAATTCCAATTTATGAGAAAAAGTTTTGTCAAAGTTTTGTCAACCTGGTAATGTACACCTACTAAAATCTTATGGCTAATATGAAACTAATGATGAAATACTAAAGACTTTCTGCTCTTATCATTTCTATTCAATGTAGCATTATACTGATGCTATAGTCAATGCAATAAAATGATGACAATAATATTTATAATTATACTAGGCACCCAGATCACAAAGGAAGAAATGAAGCTGTCTTTATGATTTAAGTGCTTAACTCCAACAAGGGACATGAGTAATATTCAAAGAAGTTCTGAAAATCTATACAAAAGAAATGAAAGATAAAATAAACAAAACTCTTGAAGACACAGTCACAGGAAAAAACTTTCTCAACAAAATACCTATCACATATGAGAAAATACCAAGAATCAATAAATGGAATTATATCAAATTAAAAAGCTTCTGTACAGCAAAGAAAACAATCAATTGAGTACAGACAGAACCAATTGCATGGTAAAAAATTTTTTCCAGCTATTCCAAAGAATTGGAAAAATAAAATAAAAGCTCCAAAATAAAAGACATAGTCAAAAATGAATGAAATGAAATGAACAGTCCTCAGAAGAAGTCCAAATGGCCAAAAAGTACATGAAAAAAATGTTCAGCATCTTTAGCCATTGGAGAAATACAAATCAAAACAACACTGAATATCCATCTTATTCTGATAGGAATGGCTTTTATCAAGGACTCAAAAAACAACAAACACTGATGAGCTACAGCGGAAAAAACACTTCTACACTACTAATGGGACTGTAAATTGGTACAACCATCATGAAAATCAATACGCAGATGCCTCAAATAACTAAAAATAGATATACTGTTTGACAGGCTTTCAAACTCCTTCATCTGGGTATCTTCCCAAACAAGGTAGAAATACCATTCAACTAGGATACATGCCTACCCGTGTTTACAGCAGCAGCACAACTTACAATAGCTAAATCTTAGAAGTAGTCAATATACCCATCAACAGATGAATGGAGATGTGGTACAGCTATACAATGGAGTACTACTTTGCCATAAATTTGAGTCATTTGCAGGAAAATGGATATATCTTGATATCATAGTTATGTTAAGTAAAATGAATCAGGCACAGGAGGTTAAATATCATAGTTTCTCTAATAGATGAAAACCAAATTATATAAAATAGTAAGAATACTGGGGGTGTAGCTTAATGATTAGCATGCTTGCCTATGAAGCACAAGACCCCACGTTCAATCCCCCAGCACTGTAAAATGATGGCATGACCTGTAATCCCAGTAATCAGGAAGTTGAGGCAAAACAGAAGAATTGTCATGAGCTCTAGGACTCCATAGTGAGCTCAGGACCAACCTGGACTACAGAGTGAGACTCTGTCTCAAAAAAATCATATATATATATATATATATATATATATAGAGAGAGAGAGAGAGAGAGAGAGAGAGAGAGAGAGAGAGAGAAAGGAAATGTGGAGTGGGAGAGAGGGTAAGAACGGGGAAGTAGAGACAATCAAAATGCAATGTATGTGCACTAATTCCTCAAGCTGAATTATGTACCACAAATATGTACTAATAAGCAGAATTTAAAAATAATACATAATGTCACAGAATAAAAAAGGCAGCCTAGAGAAGTGCAAGGAAGGTATGAACAGGTATCTAACAAAAGAGGTACCAAAATATTAACAGGAAAGTTTTTCAAAAAACACTCACTTTTAGAGAGTGGCAGTTACACCAGTGATGCCACTTATGCCTAAGACAGGCAGCAATTAGAAAATGAGTTAATTCCAGGTAGTAGAAGCGTGAGGAAGCTAGGAAATTTTTATATACCACTTGCGACCAATAATCAAGTTTTGTCAACTTGAATGCATTAAGAAACACCTAGCGAACAACTGAGGCAGAGTTTTAGCGTGTCTGTGGATGACGGACACGCAGGCCAGCAAACTGAGGGGAGAAGACTCACCCCAGGTATGGGCGGCACCAGCCAGTAGCCTCGTAGTTTGAAGAGAATAAAAGGGGACAGAAGGAAGCATGCGCTTCCTCCAGAAGAGCTCAGGTCTTCCTCCTGGCGTGTGGACAGGCAGCCTCCAGTGCAGTCTGGTGCCACCAGTTCTGCAGCGAGTTCCCAGGCCTTCATTGGGCTGGTGCTGCTCCTCGATTCCCTCATTCAGCAGCTGAGCAGCTTCTGAACCTTCCAACTCTCCCACGTGCAGACCGCCATTTGGGGCCCTTCCTGCAGATCCCGGGGATGGCTGTGTGGACTCTCCTTCTCTGATTCTGTAAGCCTCCCTGATAAATCCCATACATAATTTCATGTATATATTTTCTATAATTCTGGCTTTCTAGGGAACCCTAACAATATAATGCCAGTCAGAATGTAGAAATCTACAGAAATTAAAGGCACAATCGGTTATTTTTAGTCAAAACAGTAACATAGGAGCCCAGTGATCCTATCATGTCACCCTGGATACCAATACCCTAGAAATTCTCAGTTAGATCCAATAAGAAACGTGTACAAGAATGTTCCAAGAGGAAGTCTATTCAGAATAGGATTATTAGGAGCAATAGTGAGTTGGGAGCGAGCTGGGGTCCCAGCACTGGAAAAGTAGATAGTTTATGTGGCAGGTCAGGGAATATTTTAGAACTTGTCCCAGTGGTGGGGAGGGGAGTAGTGGGGTGATTGGGAACAAAAGAAAACAAGAGAGAGTGGAATTTAAAAGATAGAGAATGTTCACCATCCCTAGCCATTACAGAAATGCAAATCAAAACATCACTAAGATACCATCTGTCTCCACAGAGAATGACCTATATCAAGAACACAAACAGCAATCGGTGCTGGCATGCTGTGGGGGAGAAAGGAACCCTCCTGCACTGCTGGTGGGAATGTCAACTGGTACTACCACTCTGGAAAGCAGTATGGAAGTTGCTCAAAAGACTGGAAATAGATATCCCCTTCTATCCAGTGATACCTCTTCTGGGAATTTTCCCAAAAGAGTTAAAAACAACACATAACAGAGACACATGTATACCCATGTTCACAGCAGCACAACTAACAATAGCTAAAATGTGGAAGACACCAAAATACCCATCAACAGACCAATGGATACACAAACCGTGGTATTCGTACACAATGGAATATTACTCATCTATAAAGACAGTTTGGAGGCTTTTGTAGGTAAATGGATGCAACTTAAGACCATCATGCTCAGTTAAGTGAGTCAGAAGGACGTTAAATATCGGATGGTTTCTCTAATATGAGGAACCCAGATCACAATTATTTCATAGAATTAATTGAGAGGAATAATGGAAATTGGAGGGAAGGGGGAAGAGGTAGGAGAGTCGGAAAGGGAGAAGGGAGGAATTTGTAATTTTACCACAATATGTATATGGACAAAATACTCAAGATTAATGTAAACATTATGTATCGTATTTATACATATCAATAAAATAGGGGAGCAAAATAAAAAATAAAAAGATAAAGAAGCGTGCATGAACGTATTCTATACAAACATATACACAAAACTCAGGCACAACTTCTATTTGCAGTCAAGAGGAATAATCAATTATAGTATATCTACTAACTGGATTATTAAGATTGCACTGGAACTTTGTGAATGCTTATGATGTTGATTTTTTTTTCATTTTTTGGGATAGGCTCTCCCTCTGTAGCCCAGGCTGATTCTGAACTCACTATGGAGCCCAGGCTGGCCTTGGACTCACAGCAGTCCTCCTGTCTCAGCCTCCTGAGTGTTGGGATTACAGGCATGCACCACCACGCCTGGCTTATGTGGTGCCGGGGAACCGAACTCGGGTACTTAGCACCTGAAGTAGTGCTTGTTAGGCAAGCACTTTAACCGCTGAGCCATTCCTCCAGCTCCAATATGGTATTGAATTTTAAAAATCAAGATGAAAATTATACCACAATATAAACATGGCCTTTCATAAAAAGTACCTATGTACATATACACATGGGAGAAGAGAGATCAGAAGGAAAAACTTAAAATGCTAAAAATGGCACTATTAAGACCAAGATATTGTGAAATATTGCCTTTCTTTTTTTCTGTGTCATGTTGCCATTTTATAATGTTTATTTTCACGGCCTCTGTTTCATTTGTAATCTGTATTTTACTTCTTTTTAAAAACAGTACATTGATCACTTACAAATGAGGAAAGAAAAAGATGGCAATTCTTACACTAGATTTCATGACGAGATACTCCAAAAAACGGACGGGGAAATGGGTCAGTTCTTCAGTCTGGGCAGCTATAGCCCCAGTGTGGGTATTTTCACTCAGCCTAATTGTGAGCTAGTGACCTCTGTGGTGTCTTAGCCGCCCTGCTCACTGGAGGGAAGTTGATCGCGTACTTTGAGAGCTGCAGCTGGCCTATGGGAACCTCAGGGTAGAGCTTGAGGCAACCGTGGGAAGAGCTGGTAACTGCCCCGCTGACCCCAATGGCGACGGTCAGCTGCTCCCCCCAAGATGAATCGCTGAGGGAGGAGTGAGTGGTGTGTTCATCTTTTCTTTTTCCCTCGCTCATCTAAATTTTGACCCTGCTCGTCTTTCCATTCTCACGTGGATGATATTTCCGCCGAGACTTACTTTGGTAAATTGTTCAGTAGCATTTGTGTTTTCATCCCTTCTGCTGATAACCCTAAATGTGAGAAAGAACCCTGTCACGGGAACGGTGCGTCTGGTGACAATGGAAAAGTGACCAGAGACGACTCCAGAATAATCAAGCTTTCCGGTGTTGCTGAGACCCACAGCCGGGACTACTTTGTCACCTTCTAGTTTAAATTCCAATGGTTACTTGAAGAAATATATAAAGCATGCATTATGAATGAAGACAAAGCCGTGGAATTTAATTTGCCAAGGGATCCTTTCACAGAAGCTGAGTAGAGCTCTAGACATCAACTTTAGCCCAGCAAGGAACCCCGAGAGACAAGAAATAAATCTCAAATATTGTCCACAGATGTGCAGTAATCAGAAGCCACCCATATAACAGAGAAGGAGTCAGTTTTTTCTTTAGCCTTCCTATTTTTCCCTACGTCCTCTTCCTATGCTCCTCTCTCTTAAGACGCATAATGAAGGGATGTCTCTGAGCTTATCAGACATCAGTGGTTTTCCTCTCCCTCCATAACTGTCAGAAAAAAGAAAGCAGGTAGTAGTTATCTGCAAAGTATCCTGTATTTCACCTTTATTATCTGTGTGCTGCACTATCCTAGATCTAACCCCTTGACGGTAATAAAGAGAAAATCTTTTTAAGGAATTGATCTACAATCACTGCCTATTCTTTACAAGAGGATGTGATTCTTTCATTTATTACAGAATAATCACCCTTATGCCAAGGTGTGTGATGCAATATGCTAACGTAGGTTCTGAGCTATCTGTCAGAATTAGTAAGGAAACTCACAGAGGTACTTTGGGCATCATGCATAGACAGTGGGTCTGGAAGGACTTAGGCCAACTCCTGGCCACACAACCCTAACTCATGTTGTGTTCAAATGAATCAATTCAGGCAGAAAAGCAAATAAATTGCCACCATTTCATTTACCTTCGTATAGTATTGTTAATAAAGGGAAATAATTTAGAAAGACAGATGATGGGAAAAGTTTGAATTTGAAATCAGGTAGACAAGTTTGAATCCACCCAACCACTTACCATTATCTTCTAGCGTGTGATCTTAGTGAAATGACTGAGCTTTTGAGTTTCAGTTTTCTCATCTCTGTAACCTACGGGGGGCGCAGGGCCTATCATGATCAGTTGTCCTGAAATTCTAAAGAGAGTCTAGCCCAAAATAGGTACAAAGCTGGTGTTTAATAAATACTTGATTTCATTCCTTAGGCTGTGTTTTACAGCCTATGTGATCAATATCAAAAAGTGTTTTTTGAGCAGGTTTCTCCAAGTACATTTTGGAGGCCACTGAGAGTCTTGAGAATTTTATAACACAATGATATTGTCTAGTTCACTGTCATTCTTTTGTAAATGTAATGGTTAGTAATGATTTTCAACTTGACTGGATTAAGAGATTCTCAGCCGATTAGTAATGCACACTCGTGAGTACATATGGGTGGATCGTGGGGGTGTGACCTTTGAGACTATACCTGGCCCCTCCCCCTCTCTTCCCTGGCACTCTCACCCTGTGCTGCTGGAAAGTGAGCACCTTTGGTCGACTTCACCCTTCTGCCACGATGTTCCCGCGTTAGAGCCAGCCAGCCTGGAACTAAATGAAGGCTCTGACACTGAGCCAAACTTACCCTTTTCCCTTAAGTTTAAGTTCTCTTTAAGTTCCTATCAGTTGTATGTGTCAGTACTTTGTTCCAGCAACGAAAAAGTAAATAATACAGTAAATATGTACTCGAATTTCCAAAGGCTACATGGACTATATAATATCCCAGTAGACTGAACACAGAAGCATGTAAGAGAATCAAGCAGTTTTGGATTAAGCCAAACATAGAAGGAATTAACAAGAATGGAAAGTCAGGCCACCATTTGGTTTTAGAAAATACTGTTAGTTTTCACAAACTTATGTTACTTATATTACCATGTAATGGATAATCTCAGATGTGTGGGAGTGTATGTACTGACTTTAATGTAAAGTTTTCATTGTAATCACAGACTTTTGAATAACACTCATTAAGGTCCAGCCTCAACATATGTGTGAGGCGGGGTCTGCCATTCTAATAATAGTGGAGTAGTACCTTGTACAGATTTAGCAATGTGTAGTGGACTAGCTTCCTCTAAAAAATTGTGAGGTCTGAATAAAATAGCTTTTTTAAAAGATTCAAAGGCCTGGAGAATAACCAAGAAGTGATAAATTACACATGGTATGGAGCTTCCCCTCATGAGTTCTCCTCATTCTACCTGGCTTGGGGCAGCACGAACAAGAATGTGAAGCTAAAAACTTCAAGGTTATTGGTCCAACAAGTAAGAAAATGGAGTTGGGAACAACTGTCAAGCTTGAAATTGAGGGGATAAATCCTGAAAAATGAGACAGCCACAAGAAGGAAAGCCCAAACTCTACAGACAGATTTTCCTCAAATACTTGCTAACTCCGAAACAGTGCAGGAAGCCCCAAGGACTCCAATAGGAAAAGGACATTTAGGAAAATAAAAGGGCTGAGCAGAATTTTAGTTACTTTTCAGCAAAGTGACAACAGACTTGAGAATTCAGATGTCACCAGGTTAGATGGACTGGGGCCACCCACTGACATCTCAGAAGGGTCATGCCTCAGGAGCAGAAGTTATTTGCCAGCCAGGATTCATTCCAGGACTAGGAAAATACCTGAATAGAAATGCTCTGAGAAAGTACGAAGCCAAATATTTATAATTTCAAAGTGATCTGTCAGTCACGTAACTGTCGGCTACAAGAAAAATCAACACTCTTCAACAGAATATAAAAGAATCCATGCTGAGTATGTTACATCAATATAATCAGTATCAAAACACAATTTAAAAATTAGTCAAGAGAGGAATTTGTCGCTACAAAAGCTCTCAAACAACATAGATGTTGGAGTTAGAAAACAGAGACTTAACTATGACAAACATTTAAATACCATTATTAAATAGCTAAAAATATGAGAAATTTCAGAAGAGAAATAAAGCTAAAAAAGAAGAATCAGGTGAAAATTCTAGAATCAGAATATTACAATAGTGGAAATTCAAAAGTCATTGAGTGAAATTGATGGTTGATTAGATGTAACAAAAGAAAGAACTAGTGAGCTCAAAGAGTGTGTCTTAGTTACTTTTTCATTGACGTGACTCAAGACCCAACAACTGCAAATTAGGAGGACAAGTTTATTTTACCTCACAGTTTCAGAAGGCCACAGTCCACTCAGAGGTGGCCAGCCATGATGGGAGTACACAGCAGAGGCAGAGGTGGAGGCAGCGCCTCACGACATTGCTAACAGGAAGCCACGTCAGGCACGTTGAGTTTAGACTCATAAGGGAGGCTGGAAGCAGCTTATCTATGCTTCTAAGCCTCCCAGTGATCTTCCCGTGGCCTCAGTGTTCTGCCTCTTCCAGGTGTGGAAGATCTGGTCAGTCTCCACTACATGCCTACAATCCAATCTATGTGGCTGAAATCCACTGCTCCCAACAGCACATGGTTCCATAGACAACCCGTAACATCCAAATACATGAGACTTTCAGGGACATTCCACATCCAGACCACAATAGATGAGTCAGTAAAAACACAAAACAAACCAAAACACAGATAAACAGCCAAAAATAACTGAAAAGCGACTCGACGTCCTTTGGAACAGTGTCAAGAGGCTCAGTACTCTTGGGCCTAGAGTCCTAGAAAAGAGTAAGAGGACCCAGTCACTTTTCCTCAAACTTGATCTACCCAGCAGTTCACAAAGCTAAAAAGTTTAGTCAATTCCAAGTGAAATTCACAGAAAGAAAATCACACCTAGGCACATTATAAGTAAATTTGTAAGAGCCAAATATTAAGACTGACGCAAACAGAATTTAAAGTATGACTCTGCAAAAAAAAATAAAAATTTTCAAATTTTTTCAAAATGTGAATCTACTACTTATTAGTTGCGACAATATATGTACAATGCTTTACCTTTCCATACTATAATTTCTTTATCTAAGAAATGGAAATAATAATGTTAGCCATATTAGGTTATTCTGAAAATCAAATCAATTAATCTGTATAGAGTTTATTATAGTACCTGGCATAATGATTCATGCTCAGCAAATGTAATCTGTGACTATTTAACATTGTTCTGCAATTGTTAATCATTACTATTTTTAAGAAGACAAAGAAATCAAATGTATAAGTATTGGAAAAGTGAGAAGCAGAGTATTTTTAGATGCGACTGTGAATCGTGTATCAACTCCAAAAATTTTAGAAAGAATCATAAAATTTACTCAGGTGATCAACTACAAAGTAACAGATAGCCATAATGTTCATTGTAGCCAATAAACAGGTAAAAGTTACAATTTAAAGGAATATAATGGGAATACCACAATAGTACCAAAAGTTCAGCATTTAAAGAATAAAGTAAAGAAGAATGTATAGGATAGACATGAATGAAATTATAACACTATAATAAGGAATATAAAAACCTTTTAAATAGAGAAATATTTTATTGTTAAAAATACCATTTCTTTCCAACTGGCTAGAATTCAGTGGAGTCTCAGTCACCTATCAAAAGAACATTTTTGGAACTTGACATAATAATTTTAAAGCTGATCTGGAGGATCTAATTTTTGAGAACAGTAAGAAAAATTCTGGGTTACATGAATACGGATGGAGCACTCACCCTGGCAAATGTTAGAACCTCTAAGGCTGGTTTCTAAAACATGTGCTGGTGGGACTGTAATCAGGTAAATGAAACAAAACAGAACTACAGAATTTGCAAACTATTATAAAATGGAAGGTAAACAAGGAAAGCTGAGGCTACACAAGAAACAAGTATTGAAAGATGAAATGTGAAATCAGTGGTTAAAGAATGGAATACAGATGGAGTGAGAAAACTGGCCGGCCACTTCTATCCCTTCCTCAGCCCCTGCATCACTGCAAATTGCAGGTCTATCAAAATGTTCAATGTAAAATTTTAAGTATATCCATAATACCATTAGAATTACACAGAAGACAAGAGTTTCATGCTCTTAGACCCAAACACCAAAGCAAGAAAACTACTAACAGACAGTACTGACAATTTTATTACATAGAACATTTAACATTTCTTTATCTCACAAGATAACACAAACAAAATTAAAAACAAACTATAAATTGAGGAAAATATTTGCAAGATACATGACAAGGGATAACACCTTTTTGTCAACAGGTATATTTATATTATAGAGTTTGTGACAATTCTAATATAAAAAAACAACAGACAGAGCTCTGAGCACAGATACAAGCACAGCTTGTGTTCCTTTATTTTCCCATTTTATCGGTATGTGTGTATGTGCTACACAATGTTTACACTGAACTACAGTATTTTGTGCATATATACCTCACATCAACATTACAAACCCTTCCCCTCTCACTTTTTGACCCTTCCCACACTCTCCCTCCTCATCAGTTCCCACTATCCCCCTCATTTAGATCAAACAAGAGATATCAAACAAGCAGAAAAAATGAACAAAGGACTTGAATAGGTCACAAACACAGGTGGCTCTGAAATATATAAAACTTCAGCTCACAAATGCTCGCGGAAAGGATAACTAAAACCAAAAATGATACTTAAAATAGTATCTTTCTATATCAAGTTCTCCAAAACTTACCTAGATGAGAACACATCCCATAGGCAAGAGTGTGAGTTACAGGCAATTTCGCCTCCAGCTTGTGGGAGTTGAAATTGCTAAAATCTTGTGCATATGCATTTAAGGGTAACTATCAAACTATAGTGATAATGGTTATCTATTGTTGACCATAATGGGCAACACCTCTAGTGTTTTATCAGTAAACAGGATATTGGCAATTTTGTATGATAAAATTATATCTAGGAAACTTCTACCTAGTTTTATTTTTTTTCTTGAACAAATGTTTATTCAATGGATTTTTCCCACTGTTTTTATTAATACACAAATGTAATACATAGTATTTACCATGAATTTGGGTGTTTCGTACATCTATGTATCACATCGACTTCACAATCCCTTCCCCTCTTCTACTCTCCCACCCGCTCTCTGTTCCTTCCCCCGGCTCCAGCTATCACTTCATATGGTTCCAAAGAATGTCTGTGTTCTGGATTTTCCAAGTCCAAGAAACCATACAGTGTTTAACATATTAATCTACCGCACCTAAGTCATTTCACTCAAGTCACCACTCTACCCCAGCTTCCTATTCCTCTAATGGGTGCACAGTAGTCAAATCTTGATATCTCCTCTCTGAATCCAACCAATCTCTTCATTGGGATATTCACCAAAAGTTTTTTTCCATATTTTCCTACATCTTTGTTGTTATTGTTAAACCTGGCCTTACCCATCAGTTCACACTAGACAATAATTATAAGCATGTAGTTCAAAAGACTAGTTAATTTGGGAAAGAAGAGAAAATAAAAAAAATAAATAAAATTCAATTGCCTTAGCTGAATACTGGAAGGTGCATATTTGTACATTCACAAGGTTATCTTTACATCAATCAGTTTCCTTAGGATACACTTTCATTAGTGACCTAATAAGTAACTTGCTACAACAAAACAAAGTCAAAACTATACCTACTTTTATTTTACCATGGACTTTTTAAAAATAAGAAATAGATAGAAAACTTAATAAATAATTGTCTAGAGTCTATTAATATATGGTAGACTATATGAATAGATCTATTCATATTAAATCACCTTCACTCTTCCTCTAAACTTCCTTTGGTCATAATATCTCGAATAGCCCCATATTAAATGTCCTAATTAATTAGGATATATGAAATATGTAAATATCCTATATCCTATATTTCATTTTTCCATTATTATTATTTTATTAGTAGATGTTTGTAATACCTAATAACTACATTGGCCTTGGGGAATTGGGGCATACACCTAACGCATCTTAGTCACTTCCACTTCCTCCTCCCCTCCTGGCCTTCCCGTGTCCCCCCATCCCCAGTTCTTCCCCTTTTCATCTCCACAAAGTCTACCTTCCTTTCCAATCATCTTTTACTTTGCTCCTTAATTATTTACATTTTGTATGCCTCATATAAAAGAAACCATTTAACTTTTTGTGTCTGATTTATTTCACTTAGCATTATGGACTCAATGTGTATTTATTTTCCAACAAATGATTTATCCTTCTTTATTGCTGATGGGGATTATGTCTTCAATTTTTGGGAAGATATCCAGTAGAGATAAAACTAAGTCAAGTGAAATTTCTACTTTTTGTTTTTTAAAAGAGTCTCTATACTAAGATAGTGTTTATACCAGTTTACATTCCCACCAATAATGTATAAGGGTTCCTTTTTCCCCACAACTTTGCCAACATTTGTTGATTTTTCGGGTCCTTAGTCATGGCCATTCTTACTGGAGTTAGATGGAATCTCAGTGTGGTTTTGATTTCCATTTCTCTAATGACCAAATGATGACCATTTTTTAATGTACCGTTGGCCATTTGTACTTCTTCTTTTGAGAAGTGTCTATTCATTTCAATTGCCTTCTATTTCAATAGAGGATCCAGGTATTTGCACAATACCATGTAAGTTCAGCATGCTGCTTGTCTGTTGTTTCCTGCCCTCATTTGAGAAAGTTCTGTCTTTAGAGGCTTGATTTTTTTTCTCTGAGCTCTGAAAGCACTAAAGCATAGAAATTATCTGTTCCTTGAGGTTGGAATGAATTGGCCACAAAACCCCGCGGTGTAAACAATCTCCTCAGCCTCTTCCTTTATTAGCCTCTTTTGATTGTCTAGTTACCTTTCAGTTGGCCTTGAACTTATGTATTTTCTTGAAATACATTTATTTCATCCCTGTATTCTAGTTGATTAGCATAAAATTGAGCCAGGTGCAACCTTAAGAGGCTTTTACTTCTCTCCGCATCCCTGCTGGGTGTTCCCTTGCGCATTCTAGTTTGGGGTGTTGGCTTTCTTCCTAGTCCTTGCCTAAGCCAGTTAGCATGCTGGCTTCTCTCCCCGCTCCCCAAACTATTTCTTGTGCTCATTGGTAATATCATTTCCTAACTTACGATTTTTTGTGGTTTTCCTCATATGAATTTCCAATTCATCTGCCTCTGGTTTTTACTTCTACTTCCCTCAGACTTATGATTTTTTTTCTTAAAACTTGTCTCATTCTGCAGTTCATCTTTCATTCCACAGCAAAATTAAGCTGAAAGTACAGGTTTCCTTTTTTAAAAAATTACTTAAATTAGTTGCTTGAATCATGTGGAGATTTTTTTCTCTTTTATTATTTAATAAAGTACTCTACAGAAAATGTCCTTAGAGTCCAACTTTTGCTGTATCTCAAAGGTTTTGAAGAGTTTTTTATTGCAATTATTGTCTAGATATTGAATCTAAAGTTACAGGCTTTGTTTCCTCTTTTTGTTTTAAAAAAAAAAAAAATGGCCTGAAAGGAGGTTTTGGCTTGGTTTGGCTTTCCATTAGATTCAATCCAAAGATGGCTGGATCCAAGGCAAAAGGGCTCAGTGGAAGGAAGGTCATGATAGGGAAGAAGCTGTTCACTCATGACACCCAGGAAGAAGAGAGAAAAGAGGAGCCAGGAATGAAAATATACCCTTCCAGGTCACACCTCCAGTGATCCACCTCAATCCTGGTTGCACCTAAGAGCAAATTCAACAGCTGAGCTCATCGGGGAAATCCACAGATGAGTACAGCGCCTTTAGGAATCAATCTACCTTCTAAACACAAGATTTCTGGAGGATGTTCAAGATCTCAACCATTACCCCAGCTAGCATGAGCCCAGCAGCTTTGCTATGCCCTTCTACCATGCTTTCCACCATGACCTTCTTGCCATGGAACCAGCTGATCACACTCCAAATCCCTGAAACCATGAGCCAAATTTCTTTTCCTCTAAGCTGTAGGTGTCAGGTATCATGTGTCTCAGGGACAAGAAAGCTGTTGCACACAGTGCCCAAATATTTCCAAATGTTCCCTAGGCAGCAAAATCACTTCAGTTTAGAAAAAAATGAAAGAAAGAAAGAAAAGAAAAGAAAAGAAAAGAAAAGCAAACAGCTACTTCTTTAGAGCTTCTCATTTTAGCCTTAATCCTCGGCTAGATCTGGAGCTGTGTCTCTAGTTCCACAGAACTCTGAGAACCAAAATTTAAGGGTTCCCTGTTCAGTAAACTCTCAAGAAAAAATGCACCTGCTGTGGAGCTCCCTTTCTTATCTCAATTTCTAATTTTTTCTAGGGGTCAGCTTTCAGCATTCCTTACTAATTTTTATGATTTCTCTGGGACATCTAAAAGATGTGTGTGTGAGTGTGCCTTCAGGGGGGATTTCAGGGCTCCCCGGCTGCCACGTTACCAGAACAGGGGCCTCTTAATGCTTTTTACATCATTACCTCCTTTCACCAAGCCTGGAATCTCTCCACTGCTACAAACTTTTTATTCCTAACAATAAAATAAGACTAAAATGACCAAATTATAGATAATTTATTTAATTAACATCTATGTTAATTAAACCTCTTCCCATTATCAAGCCTTATATGAACAGCTTTATAATGACTGAAGTCGAGTTTTTGCCTCTTCCCCTTTACTCCTCTGTTCCTAACCCACACAGCTGGGGGAGCTCTGGAGCCACCTCACGCCTGCTTGGGATCTGACTGCAGAGTCCTCGGCTCCATGCCGGGAGGTGGCAACAAGCCACATCATGGGAAGTGACACCACAGGGATGGGCACAAGCTACAGACAGAAGTCCTTGTTTCTCAGAGAGCTGGCTGGCAACATTTACCACTGTCAGAAAAGGATAAAGTACATGCTGCAAGAAGTGTATTAATTGCTCACTTCATTCCTTTTTTAATGACTCACCTATACATATCTATG
The DNA here is from genome assembly GCA_004027205.1 of Ctenodactylus gundi. Taxonomy (NCBI): domain Eukaryota; kingdom Metazoa; phylum Chordata; class Mammalia; order Rodentia; family Ctenodactylidae; genus Ctenodactylus; species Ctenodactylus gundi. The sequence continues at coordinate 129,997 of PVKB01004236.1, read as the reverse complement.
CCAGCTTTTTCTTTGGCTGTGTACTGAATTTTTGTGCCCCACAAAAATTTCTATGTTGAATCCTTAACCCCACTACTTTGGAATATGACTGCATTTGGAGATGAGATCTTTAAAGAGAGACTTAAGTTAAAATGAGGCAACTAAGGAGAGCCTAGTCCAATACAGTTGTCCTTCTAGGAAGAGGAGATAAGACACAGACATACACCAAGGGATAGCCACCTGCAAGCCAGGAGAGGCCTCAGAAGAACTAACCCTGCAGAAACATGACTTTAGGTTTCCAGCCTCCAGAAATGTAAAAATAAGTTTGTCCTTCAGGCCACTCAGTCTGTGTACTACGTTATGGCAGCCCTAGCAAATTAGCTCATCTTGCTTTGATTTTCTCATGTTCTCAGTACAGTGTCAGATTCAGTATATCAGTCTGGGTCATATGGTACTAATAACAGTAGAGTGAGTAGAACATATGGCAAACAAGGCCAAAATTACGGGCTCAGTTATAGGACATGCAGAGAAAAAAAATCTCCATCACTGAAAACACCCGTTATCCTAACCAACCACAAGGCAAAAATAACACCTGAGCACAGAGTCCGTTCAAGAGAAATCCTGATAGCCCATCAGCTATCCTTAAAGTTCCACCACTGCTGACGGTGCTTCCATCTTCCTGAATGCAGCATGCTCTACCTCTGAGAAGTCTTAGCCTAACACTCCCTAGCCAGCATCTAAAGTACCAATTCTCTCCTTCCCTGTTCTTGGGACTTCCCTACTAAAACCAGCCAGGTACACCACTGAAGATGGAATACCCACCTATCCAAACACTGGGGAGGAGGATTCCTCAAAACCTTTATTTCCCAGAAGAAATTCTGGACCTTTAATGTTTGTGCTCCTCTAAAAATGTACTTGAATAACCCTCCCCCTCCTCCCGTTGCTCAGCTGGCGACACACAGAAAGCCTAGACAGGGAGTCCGTGGGTGAAGGGCGGGCTAACGAAGGCAGGACAGTGAGGCTTCTTGTCCACTGGGTCTTCTTTCCACATGGCATTCTTTTGCTGCGGTGGGTTTTTTTATTCTTTTATTTTTCCTTCCATTATTCTTTCTTTCCCTGTCAATAACTCAGAGAGCACAAAGGCGAACTCGCACCAGCTCCTTGATTTGCTGTATGCATTACTTGAAGTGTTGCACTTTAGAACCCAATTTTTAAAAATCATTTACACTTCAGAGTAGAAAAATAGCAACATTACCAGAAGATTCAATTAAATTACCCCAGGTTAATGCGCTCACTATCAGCAATGAATAACCACAAGTGTATAGCCAATGAACAGACTATCAAGCTCTATTTCCTTCAGAGATCTATAGTCTATTTTGTTAGCATATTAAAATATATTTTCTAATAGAAAAAAATGAAATGCCCTATTGTTTACTCCTTTTTACAGCAAGTTAGTGCCTATCAGTCCCAGGACAATGGCGTCCTTAAAACTACAATAGCTTTTATCTCTCCAAGCCCCAGAGGACACTGGGAAAATCCCTCACTTGGGTTAACTTTGCTGAATATATTTAACCAGTAAATTATTTGCTTTCCCAACTGGAAGAACCAATATACATTTATGTTCTAGGAATGGTTTGTTTTACTAACTTTATGAGTGAAGACCTCAATAGTAGCAAAGCCAAGGGACATTTAATTAAGTTATATTTGCTTTTTCATGATCTTTAGCTCAAGCTTATAAATCAAGAATCAATGAGTACTTAATTTCCTCTTATAGCATTAAAAGTAATTGCTTCATAAATTCACTTTAGTAATCCAAATATTTGCACACAGTACAGCACAAAGAGAAGTTGTTTCACTGATGAGATCCTAACTTTTATTTTATTAGTAGAAAATGGAGCTTGCTCATTTTATAGCTTATGATTTTCCTTGGCTGCCTCAAATTCCTTTTTGAAGCAGACAGGATATAAATTTAAAATAAATACAATTATGACTTTGCTTGAGGAAAAAACGGCAGGATACTTACTTAAAATATAAAAAGAAATCAGACACGTAGACATATTTCTACTTAGTACATTATAACCATAATGATTACATTTTCTCCCCCCAAATTGCATGTGCTCAAAAAGAAACAAAAAATACATTTTCGAGCCTGATTTAACCTTTACTTTACCTGCAAAATCTTGCTATTTTTTTTTCTGTGCTTCTAAATTGTCTATTGCCAAACTGAGACTGCCCCAGAGGCTGGAACCATTTTGTATCTTTTAACTGCTCTGTCCACAATATTTCCCTAAATTCAGATGCTACATCAAGAGTTATAAAGCTCGTTTACCATCTCTGAGTCTTTTAAGCCTCGATGAACCAGATAATTTTTCTTGTAAAGAGCTAACGAAGGAGCCGTAGCCCTGAATCCTAGCCCAGGGTCCTAGGGCAGCAGCATGTGGCTGGAAGGGAGAAACTCTAGTGTGCTGGCGACAAGCCCAGGGCCGAGCTGCCCCACAGCTTCTGGGCTGCACGTGTGCTGCAGCACAGACTGTGTGCCGGGGACTTAGCAGGTCCCGTAGAAAGAGTGTGGAAGACAGCCCCTGAGCCTGCCGGCAGGAAGGCAGTAGTCCAGCTGCAACAGAAATGAACCCAGAAAACAGAGTGGAAGAAAGGACACCTAGCTTCCACTTATGTGACATGTCCAGAATAGGCAACTCTAGAGAAAGAAAATGTAGGTTAGTGGTTGCCCAGAGCTGAGGGGACGGTGGGTGGGGCTTGCTTCGGGGTAATGCAAATGTTATCGAAGTGCTCTCGGTGGGGGGGGCAGAGCATATACTAACAAGCAATGCATCGAAATCACTGATGCTTTAAATGGACCAAATCATACGGGGTGTGAAGTATACCAGACCCAGCTACTTGAGAAGCCACTGACTAGAAGGTCGAAGGTGACGGGCTTGATCTCGGAGGGTCCCTAGCGCACTAGCTGCTCTGCACACATCCCCCAAGGGCAGGACGTGCCTCAGATCTGAGGTCCACCCAGGGGGCCATGTGAAACCGCCATCTGTCCCCTCCCCCTGCCTGGGTATCTCTCAGCATCATGTGGACTGATGAGAATGTGCAGCATGCCAGGGCATGCAGTCATCAATTAAGCAGGGTGGTTCCCTTAGTGCCCTTTCATCCACACACCAGGCGTCTCTAGCATCACAGCCAGGCTTCTTTAGCACCAGACCCAGCAGTCCTAATGGAAAGCCTGTGGCCACAAGCCCTCCCTGGGGGCCCCGCTGGGATCCTGTCATGTTGACCTCAACCCCTTGCTTCCAGAAGTTCATGGAGGTCACCCAGTACACTTGCATGATCCCTTGTTTAAACGACCTCACTCCAGAAAATTACAGCAAAAATGTCACCACAGAGACTTGTTTTGCCATCTTGAGCCACACTACCCTGCATTCCGGCCCTGGCTGCTGCTCCACCCCCCACCCCCACCCCCATCTGTGCAGGTGCTACTCAGGTGCCACTTCCTCCATAGGCTGATCAAGCACTCCCTTCTGTGTTCTCTTGAACCAGGGACAATGATGTTGTGATGTGACCTGTCTCTATAGAGCCTAGGGCCCCTGGTGGCCTGTGGCTCCCCAAGTCTGGGGTACACGTTTTGTCTGAGTCCCCAGCCCTGGGCACTGTGCCCATGAACACACCATCCCGCTGGGATTATTCAACTTGAATTGAGATCAGTCATTTAACAAGCAGACTTGAATATGGAACGTGTAGGCAGAGGCATTCGAGTGCCACTTCCAAAGGCCTAAAAAGAAAAACAAGCGTGTTTCTTTAGTGATATCAAGTGAGACAAAGGAAGGAAGGAACCGCCCGAGGTCACAGACAACCGTCAGCGTGGAAGATTTCCACTGGAGCGAGATGGAATAATCAAGATTTATTTTTTAAAGTATTGTTATTAAATAAACATTACAGAAACTTTTGCATATCCAACTTATTTATAGCTGAAGGCATGAAAACCCACATTAGTATGTTGAATTATAAGGATTTGCTGCAGCCTGCAAGCTGACAGCACGTCAAATTATTTGCAAATATTTTCTGGAACAGTAACCTTGAAGGATGCCAGCCCCATTCGGTGTAACCTTATCACAAGACGGGGACCGAGCGTGCAGATGAGTTTTCCAAGGCAAAGCGGTTTTAGCGCCTGCAGCCTCTGCGGCAGATGTTCCAACATGGAGTTTATCTTTCTCCACCAAAAAAAGGCCTCATTTGTATCTCAGGCATTTACATGTCTCTCTGCTACACTTAAGAATATGCTATGCAGAAAGCCCCCTGGAGAACGGGTGCCCTGGGCAGGAAGTGGTGAGCACGTTAAGTCACATTTAGGAGGGATAACACCTTCCAGACTGCAGTAACATAGTTCTGAGAAAATTATATCATCATTTTAACAAATAGTCTCTAATTGATAGGCAAAGGCAAAATCAACGGGAGTTTCAGGGCGCACAGTACAAACACATCATTCCTACCGCAGTCCTGTGGGATGCCTTCTGTGTCGCTCCTACGGGCAGCACACTGAGGGCCTTGCACAATCTCTAGCCTTGTGGCCACATGAGTGGCAGATCCCTCTATGGAGTGATTTTTCTTTCATATCCAGTATAATCTACCTTTAGAATGCTTCCAACGTGTCCCTTTTTCCCTAATATTCAATATCATCTTCAATTCTTTAAATATCTTTTTTTTCATCAAGAAAAATATCTTGCTTTTGATGAAAAGCTATTAAGACTCATTTATACAATCAGGAAGTAGCTGGATGGTTTAAAAATTATATCCAGATCATTTACCAAGGTTGGCACAGCATTTCACTTCTGAAATCAGCATTTGCCAAATATTTTACCCATATCACAGTTGTTAAGCTAGCGAGAAAACACTAATCGCTTGGCATAAATGTGGTCGTGTCGAAACTAAGCAAAAGTCATTGCTTTCAAAATAACCTTTTGTTTTTGCCTCCCAAAAGCCACCTCGCGCATTTCGTATAGGTAAGAACACATTGCTCATCCTGACACCAACATCTTTCACGTCTTAAACAGGTGCTGTGTTTTTTCTTTGTTCTCTCACCAATAACAATGAACCCGTATTTCCAGTCCTCAGGAAATGCAGTGATTATTTATCTAGCACCTACTATGTGCTCAGTGCTACATTGTTACACGCAGCTCTTCACTGTGCCCGTCCAAGGACTGCCACTGTAGTGGTGTCATCGTGGCTAATTGTGTGCCATCAGGGAGATCAGAAGAGCAGATTTAGTGAATGCAGCACATTGCTGCTAGGGGATAACTACATGTCCAAATGACTTCACCAATTAAAACAATATCAAAATTAATTGTTGCATTTAGAGTGTCAATTCCCCTATGTTCCCAACGAGGTATTTTCAAAAGCAAGTCTATACTACTGTGCACATGAATCTGTGGGATGCACTGAGTTTAGACAATAGAGCACACGGTTCATAGGAAGAGAGGAGAAAACAGTGTGCACTGAAAATCTGCATGCCAGGATGCTTCATGCATGTCCGCGAGTCTCGGCGCAGGCACCTGTGGCTTGCAGTGACTCCCCATGGCATGCCTCCAGGGCACAAGTGAGCCCCAGAAAATAACTGCCATTGCTCGTGGTGACTGGTAAGAGGAGCGTTACCATCTCTATCTTTGTCTTAAGAGGAACACATACATTTTCTTCTCAATTGACACTTGTTGATTAAAGGCACATACCCATGCCTGAGGCTATCAGACTTGGTCGTGTCCTCCAATAAGAAACATTAACATATATCAAGCACACTAATCATGTGAACTGACTTGACCCTTTGCCATGGCGAACACTAAGGCTCACAGATGCCAAGGTATGTGCTCAAGACAACAAAGTCGGTGAGTCACGGGATTTGGAGGCAGGGTCTCTTGAAACCTATTGAGGACTGGGTGTTGGGTTTTTTCCCTTTATCCTACTATATTACATTATTATCATGTGCTAAACCAGCCTTCATTCTCAGGATAAATCCCACTCGGTCATGGTATATAATCCTTTTCATATGTTGCTGGATTCGACTTCCTGGTATTTGGTGGAGGATTTCTTGTAGTGACACTCATAAAAGACACTGTGCTACAGTTTTCTTAGGATATCTTCATCTAGTTTTGGTGCCTGGGTGGTGCCTGGGTGGTGCCTGGGTAAGGCTGAAATCTAACCTGAGCTGGGAAATAGCCCTCCCTCTTTTGTGTTTGAAGGTACAGGGAAGAATCAGTGTCTTCATTGGACTGGAGCACAAGCCATTTGGTCCTGAGCTTTTCTTTGTGGGAAGGTTTTTGATTATTAATTCAATCTTTTAAATCTCTATTTGGTTCTATAGCTTCTTAAACCAATGTTAGTACTTGGTGCTTTTATAAGAATTTGTCCATTTTATCTAGGTTGATTCAAAGGATTTTTCTAATTTCTGTTATGCTTTCTGCTTTGACTCATTAGTTATTTAGGAGTATGTTACTTAAGCTCCACATGTGTGTAAGTTTTCCCAATTTCTTTGTTCTTGATTTCCAAGTTTTTCCCATTTTGTTTGAGGAACGCATTTTACTTTATACTGATCCTTGTAGAGTTGCTGAGACTAGTTTTGAGCCTGAATATACATGCTTCCACGGAGAATGCTACACTTGGACTTGAGAAGAGCATGTATTCTGCAGCTGTGAAGAGGGTCCCACGGTGGCCCCTCAAGTCTACATGGCTGGTGTACAGCATTGTGCCCACTGTCTTTTCCCTTGTTTATCTACTTCCTGGTCATCTCTGTACTATTGGCAATGAGGTACTGACATTTCCAACTATGATAGCTGAATTGGTCTCTTTCTCCCTTAAATTCCGTTCATCTTTCTGTCACGCATTTTTTGGAATACTGATACCAGGTGCATATACATTTATTACATGCTAAATCTTGCTGGCATTTTGACCCATTTATCATTACAAAATGTCTTTATGTGTCCTTTTCATTGCTAGGGCAGAATACCCAACATCCACAACTTAAGAAAGGAAAGATCTATTGTAGCTCATAGTTTCGGAAGGTCAGTCTACTCATGGGCAGCTGGCAAAAGTGGACGTATATGGCAAAGGCTTAGCTGCTTACGGCATGGCAGACGGAAGTCAGGTCAAAGAGGGAGGGGCAGAGCTACCCCTTCAGCTACTGCCCTAGTAATCTGCCCCTTCTGAGCCAAGCCCCAAAGTTCTGCCATAGCAACCAGGCTCTACCTCTCAACAGCACATGGTATTTCACAACATCTAAATTCATGAGGCTTTGGGGGAACACTCCACATCCAACCATAACATTGTCTCAAGTAGCAATCTTTTCTTAAAGCATGGTTTGTCCAGTATTTGCACAGTCTCTGGCTTGCAATGGTTTTGACCTACAAATGTTTGAGTTTATGGTGCTGAGAAAGTAACACACACTTGATAGAGCACGTACTTTGAGTTCAGAACTCTTTCTTTTCTCAGGATGGCACAGTGCCAGGCAGCAGGTCTGAACCACGGTTCCCACGTGGGCATGTGGTCGCAAGGGTGAGCAGTCAGTTCTTACAGTGCACTACTTTGCTAAGCTATGGTGTCTGGTAGGTCAGGTGTGTGTCAAGTAGACCTTTGACTCATATTCTTTTTCAGCTCACAATGGGTTTGTCAGATGGTAGCAACTCCAGTTCTTTTTTGATTACTCTTTCTTTGCATGACATAACTTTTCCCATCTGCTGACTTTCAGCCTACTTGAATCTTTGAATCTATAATGCATCCCCTGCAAACAACATGTAGCTGAATCATTTTTATCTACTCTGCCAATATCTACCCTTTAGTTGGAGTGTTTCGCTTCTTCCACTTAATATAATTGCCAACTGGATAAGTTTGTATCGGCCATCTCTCTACTGCATATATGTCGTATGTCTTTCTTCCTCCTCCACTCCTCTGTTGCTGCCATTCTTTGTTTAATGTTCTTATATATCATTTTAATTTCATAGTCACTTCTGTTTCCATTTCCATTTTGAGGAGTGATTTCTTAGGATTTGCCCTAAGTTTATAATTAACACCTTCTCCTTCAAAATCATCTAATTCAAATTAATACCTAACTGAATGTTAATACGTGAAAACTATATTCCTCTATGGTTCTATTTGCTTACTCATTCTATGTTGTCACAGTTATTTTTCCATTGCTGTGACTCACTATCTGACATCCACAAATTTAGGGGAGGAAAGGTTTATTTTAGCTCACAGTTTCAGAAGGTCACAGTCCACTCAGGCAGCCGGCAGCAATGGAAGTACATGGCAGAGGCAGAGGTGGAGGCAGCTCCTCACGACATCACACACAGGAAGCCAAGTTAAGGCAAGTTGAGTCTAATGTTCCAAGGAAGATAGGGAGCAGCTTATATGTCCTTCCAGGTCTCATCCCAGTGACCAGCCCCTCCTGAATCCTCCAGGTGTGGAAGGGGTGGTAAACTCCCACTACATGCCTACAATCCAACTTACATGCCTGTAATCCACCCCTCCAGATTAGGCTCCAATTTCCCAACAGCACATGGTTCCACAGACAATCTATAACAAATACATGAGACTTTTGGGGAACATTCCAGATCCAAACCACAACAAATGTGTTATTACTGGCATACAAGTACATTTTTAAATTGTCAGTCAACTAATACAAATTTTTAAGTATTACTTTGTGTAGTTTTCTTTTAAATAAAATATGAGAAAAAGTTATAAACAAAAATACATACATATTTTCTTTATGATTTTGTAGTTATTCTTCATTTATTCAGGTGAATTCAAGCTGCTGTCTGCTGTCTGTTTTTCAACTTTTCAGACTCCTTTTAACATTTCCTCTCAAGCAGGTCTGCTCGCAATAAAATCTCTCAATTTGTGCTTATCTAGAAACATTTTAATTCTCCTTCCTTTTCTTTTTTTGGTACTTAAGATCGAGCCTAGGGCCTTCATACTCAGCTACACCCTTAGCCCAGTTTTACTTTTTATTTTGAGACAGGGTCTCACTGAGTTGCCGAATTTTCCAGGCTGAGTTCAAACTTCTGATCCTCCTGCCTCAGCCTCCCAAAGTGCTAGAATTTTAGGCCCACACCATCAGAACCATCTCTCCTTTTCTGAAGGATAATTTTGCTGAAATTCTTATTTGACAGTCTCTTCCTTGGCACTTTGAATCTGCCACCCACTGTCTTCTGGTCGATATGCTTCCTGACAAGCACATATCTGCTGGACTTATTGAGGATCCACTGTATGGGATGATTTGCTTTTTTAAGACGCCTTCTTTATCTGTGGCAGCCAGCAGCTGATTAAGATATATTTAAGGGTGAACTGCTTCAACTAAAACCACTGAATGCTCAGAATTTCTTGAGTGTGTAATCTCTTCCTCAAACTTGGGGGATTCAGGTATAACTTCTTTAAACACTTTTCTGGCCCTTCCTCTCCAAACTGGCATTTCCAGGATGCACAAGTCAGTGTGTATCAGGGAGTCAAGATCTCAAGTTTGCTTACTTTTCTTTCTTTTTTCTTTTTGTCCTCAGACTAGGAAATTCTTTCCTCAGGCTGCTCAACTCTGTGGTTGAGCTCCCCTCAACAAATTTTTTATTTTAGTCATTGTACTTTCCAACTCCAGAATTTCCATTTGGTTCTTTCTTGTAATTTCTATCTCTTTTTGACATTCTTTATTTGGTGAGTCATCATCCTCACACTTTCCTTTAGTTCTGTGTAGTTTTTTTCACTTCTTCAAAAATATTTTAAGTAAAGTCATTGTCAAGTAAATCCCATGTTGGGCCTTCCTCAGGCACAGTTTCCATTGAATGTTTTACTGCTCTGTGTAGCCATCATTCTGTTTTTTTTGTTTGACTGTAAGGTTTTTGTTGCTTTTACTGTTCCTGAAAAGTAGACATTTAAAATAGTGTAATGTGGGAACTGTGAGAATTAGTCTTAGGATTTATTGTTATTGCTGTTTGCTAGAACTGTGACTTTCCTGAAACAATCCTTTAAAGTCTTAATTCTTTTAATGTGTGGCCACAGATGTCTCTGATCAGACATCCCAGTGGCAAGCTTATGATTGGGCAGAGGTTTCCCTGCATGGAATAACCAGCAGGTCTTCCAGTCTTTACTAAGGGCTTCTGTCTGCATGTTGGAGCATTCCTACAACATTAAGCCAGGCAGTTTATAAATCTAGCTTAGCCTTCACTTCCTGCTTGTGCAGGACCTTAAAGTTAGACAAGTTGAAAGCTAATGGCCTTATCAGGTCTCTCCTGAGAATATACCACGCTCAGTACATGTGCACAGGTCTGAACATGTGCCTGACCTTCTAGATTTTTGAGAATCTGTCAGAGCTTTTCACGGCTTCCTATGGGCATCTCATTTCCTACATTTTCCTTTTAAGTTCTTTGGCTTGTACACTGTTTGCCCCAATGTTATCTACCATCTTGGGAAGATGCAATGCTAAACAATTGCCTCATTGTCTTAGACAACTGTCCCTGAGGAAAAGGCTGTTCACACTGTGGGCACTCCCAGCAGACCAATAAAGACAGCCTTGTGAGAGGAGTCTTCCAGGAAACCACGAGACTAGCCAGACAGCAGCAATTCCCTGGGAATGGAGCTTAACTCTGTTCTTCTCTTTCCTGTGGCTGCCAGGCTGCTAATTTTCACCCTGATTTCAGGCCACTGGTTCTCAAGGTTACTACTGCATAGCTAGGGGTGAGACAGGGGACAATGATAATAGACCAAATTATATTGCCATTAGGCTTGGTGTTCATGCCAAGAGTCAGTCATTTTCTTGAATAAATTCTCCCAGGTTCCTGAAAACCTTTGGTTAGTTTTCAGAGTTTGGAAAAAGTTGGTTGAGACCATTTTTTTTTTTTAAATCAATGTTCTCATTACTGCTCTATGGAACTGATCTCTCAGAGACCCTTACTCCACCTTTTTTGCTGGCATCATATTAACCCAGGACCTTGTGAATCCTACCACCCTATGGTGACTTCAAGAAGAAAGTATGACTGACTAATGGGCCAGAAATCAACAGTGAGTGCTCCGTTCTTGTGCTGCCACTAGCAGGGTAAGATTCAAGGAGCAAAAGATACTTGAAGACAATCTTACATGCATGATAGAATTTGCTGCTAGGATGTAGCTCAGTGGTAGAATTTTTGTCTAGCATGTTCGAGGCCCTGGATTCAATTCCCAGGACCATAAAGAAAGAGAGAGAGAGAGAGAGAGAGAGAGAGAGAGAGAGAGAGAGAGAGAAAGAAAGAGAGAGAGAGAGAGAGAGAGAGAGAGAGAGAAATTTAAAGTAGCCTACCTGATAGGGTAGAGAAAAAGAAATGGCAGCTTCTAAGAAAGAGAAATATGAGGACATTTATTGTTCTAAGGAATTTTCTGTTTATGTTTTTAGATCAGACAGGAAGACCTAGGAGGCCAGATTCAGGTTCAAACATTACTTAAATAATTTCCAAAGCCTGCAAGCTTCTGAACTTATAGTAGATGAGACACTATATTAGTCAATGTTGAGTTTCTGCAATGAAAGGCTTAAAGCTGACTTATAAAGAAAAAGTTCTCAGTTGGGAATAAGAATTGTCACGAGTTTGAGGCCAGCCTGGACTGCACAGCAAGTCCGAGATCAGCCTAGACTAAAGAGAGACTGTCTCAAAAAAAAAAAAAAAAAAGTTTTATTTTGGCTAATGATTCTGACCCAAAGTAGAGATCTGGCAATGGCCCTCTTGCTGGCAAAGTCCCAGTATGGCGCAAGGTGGCACATGGTGGGAGGCAGAAAGTGCATCTGTGTGTATCCTCTGGTCTGTATTCCTCTTTTTCAAAAAGCCCCCAGTGACTCTGTCACAGGCTCTGCCCCCATGACCTTATCTAACCCTAATCATCTTCCAAAGGCCCCACCTCTAAAGAGTGTGATTGGATTAAGTTTCTACCCTCTTAATATCTCATAATAGAAATTCTTGGGAGACATATCCAGATCCCAACAGGCTCCTACTAAGGAGAGGAAATCCTATAACTGTTCTCTGTACTGATAAGTTCTGCATAGTCTTTCCAGACAGCACTCCTATAGGAGCATTTCTGATTCTGTGCTGTTTGGCTCAAAGACTTCCAGTAGCCAGTCCAAACAGCCAAAAGGCCATCTATTGCTTCTCAGTAGTTAGCCCAAACATATTTGTCTCTGCAGTCATTTCTCTGTTATGTACTAAGTACTCACGGCGTACCACTGTTCTAGGTACATGGAGGCCTGAGATGTGCTTCCTCCTCCTGTAGGTCTCACATGTTAGATAAAGAGATGGCTCTACCATAGTTTCATTCAACTAGAGAAATTGGCAGACATACATACTACATCTTCATCACTTTTACTGCCCTTCCCCTCTCCCCACTTTCCTGCCCCTTCCCTCCTCTCTCTCCACAAATCTCCCTGTTTCCTACAATGACTCTTATTTGGTTCTATTATTTATTTATACTTTAGATTTATCACATTAAAGAAATGATGCAATATTTAATCTTCTGGGTCTGACTTAGGTCTCTAAGCATCATGGTCTCAAAGTGCAGAGGATGCCGTTTCATATCGCCCCACTACAACGAGGGAATTCCAAGGCCCCAGAGAAGGAGTAATGAGTTGGCAAAATCTTAGGTCCCAATATGTTTCGATTAAACAAAACTTCACTTCTAGTATGTTAAGTCCCTGAAATTTCAGCGTTTTTCTTTTACAACATCTGCATTACTTTAATACAAATCATAATAATAATCATAATCATAATACTGAAATTGTTTTTGTTTTTCACATATTTTGTTCTAGTTGTCTTAGTTACGTTTTCACTGCTGGGACAAAACACCCAACATCCACAACTTTAAGGAGGAATGATTCATTTTATCTCAGTTTCAGAAGGCTGTAGTCCATTCACATGTGGGTGGCTGGAGATGATGGAATGGGGCCAGACCTGGAAATAGAGTGCCTCACGGCATGGCAGAACACAGCCAAGACTGGGAGGAAGTGTGGAACCAGCACACACCCCTCTAGGTCAAGCCTCAAGCATCCTCCCCTTCCAGCCAGGTCCCGCCTCCCAACAGCACACACTATCCATAAGTACAGGAGGCTTTCGAGGGACACTCCAGATCCAAACCATAACACTAGTCTTTATCTGAATTCATTTATTTTTATGTAACTATGGCTATACTATCTAGAGACCATTTTCATTCATTTTCCACATATAGCTATATTAAAATATTTCCATGCCCACTATTATCTTCACAATCATTTTTTTCATAGTTAAATAATGTTTTATTGAACAACTATACACCTGTCCCCAGTTGTTGAATACTCATTTCTAATTATTTTGATCTCTTGAGAGAGAAAAAAAATCTCAATACTAGTTCTCTCTGCTGACAGAAGTAGAGGAATCCTTTATCAAATAAATTCTTTTATTCAGGTAAGTACACACAGACATCCAGGAGACTAGTGTAACTTCTCTGTCCCTTTCAAGGCCTGGGGAGGATATAGATGGATCATCTCCAACTTGGGGCCACCAAACCATACATGGGCTCTGCAACTGGACTCTCAGACCACCTCACTGTCCCCTTCAGGGCCACTTTGAGTGGAGATCCTAAAATCCTGAAGGACTCTCCTTGCTTTCTCTCTGTTTCTCACACCTGGTGTCTTCCCCTCCAGCTCCATCATCCTGTTCATGTGACTCTACCCTGGGGATGCAAATCACAGACTCACACTTCTGAAATGACTTCCCAAGCCACTGTGTCAGTTGGACATACGGCAGGAGATAGGGGACAGATAGTTTTGTATAATCCAGGAAGAGTTTAACAGAAGGATGATCTGTAAGGTGTGAGCACAAAACAGCAAAGTCACATATAATTGTGGGTGGCTGAGTGGTGTCTCGAAATTAACAAAAGGCTCTCACCCTTAGGTCTCACTCGCCTGATCATCTACCTTGAAGCCCACTCTGGTCCTGGCTGTGGAGGGCAGAAGTGTACCACCTACAGATGCTGAATCCCAGAGCCGGTCAAGTGCCTAGGCAGCCCCTGGGCCACAGGAGCTGCCCAGTAAACCTTTGCTCAATGTAAATGAGCTCACAAATGACTAAATGGCTAAAGAAATGAGGACAAAATATTTCCAATACTCAAATACTGTCCCTCAATTTGAACATGTTTTTAGATATTTCCCTAATTTTTAAACATTCACCATATTTTTGATCACCCCTCATACTTCAAATGCTGTTTTTACAATATAATCACCTCTTAAAGTTTACCTCAACATACTCCAATTCTTAAAATTGGGAATACAGTTCGTAGCACCTACCGGAAAACCAAATGTTGGCACCTCTCAAATGCGTGAAACATGCAATAACCAGAACAAAACCACCAGAGAAACACAGTAAGTCTTTTTAGGCAATTAAAAAAGAACTCCTAACCTACAACTCATTAAAGGATGATCCTGTGAGCACAGTCAATACTGAGATTAGTCAATGACATTTGCTCAACTGGAGGAAGAAAAAAATTCACAAACCTGTCTTTATAATCCCCTGTTTACACAAACATATCATGAACCTAACCTAAAAGGAGGTGGCCCGCTATGAAATAATTAGATGACTGTATATTTTTAGCAGCTCTGAAAATCTAATCTGTGGACCGATGGGCCTTATGATTTTGTTTGTAAAATATTTCTTCGTTTGAAACAGCCATTTATTGCTAGGTCCTGCGGTGCAGGCCAGTAATCCCAGCACTGTGGGAGGCTGAGTCAGGCGGATCACAGATTCGAGCCCACTCCAGGAAATTTAGCAACTTAGCAAATAAGTGACTTAAAATATGAACTGGGGATGTAGCTCAATGTGAAGGCTCTGAGCACACAGAAGCAGGCAATTTATTATCTGCTCTACAGTTGTTAAAAAGAAAAATCTGTAAGTCATTAATTACTTAAAAGCATTATAAAATGCAAGGAAATATACAAAGAAAAAAAAGTTATCCAGCCAGATACACTTTAGACACTTTGAAAAGAGGCACAGGCACCAAACACATGCAGCCAACCAAAAGCAATAAAGAGAAAAGGGTGAGACCACCCTTCCAGGGTAGCTGCCCTCTGGGGGGTAGAAATTCATCTATTCAACTCATACTTTTTTGAGTCTGGGAAGTATAAGACACCAGAATTGAATCAAACACGGTCTCTACGCTCATCAGTGTGACAAGTCGTCAAACATTTTAAACCACAAAATTTAAAACCCAAAGACTGGAGTTTGAGGATGAGTGTCCTTCCTGCCCCCTGTGACCTTGAATCCCCACTTTGTATTTACAGTGGGACTGTCTGAATCAACTAAGTCAGAGGGACTGTGCACGTGATAACATTTTGAAATGTTATTCAACATACTGTTCCTTTTGGATAGTTCCTGTTTTCCCTCTTCAAGTTCCAAAATAGACTGGCAAAGCCAGGCCTGAGCTATTGTTTGACAGCCAGCCTCGCAGTGCCAAGGAGAACAGACTTCGGGGACTTCTCAGACCGTAACCATCCGCCTCGAAACCTGGGGACAGGGTGCAACCTGCCACCTCAGGAAGGATGTGAACTCAAACTGAAAGAGCCTTATACAGGCCAAGAGAAAGGCTGGAGAAACAGGGAAAGGAGAGCAGGGCCCGAATGCTGGCAGGGGACTTCCCTCCCCGGGCCCTAAGTGACCTGAGACGCCCCTGATGAATCTGGAGGTCCAAACCCAGAGAACCCAAAATGCTCCCCAGTGCAACTCTGAGAGGAAAGACCCTTGCAGAGAACCACAGCAAAGGAGCGAAGGGAAGAACCTGGCTCCTCCGGGTGCAGTAAATGTGAAAGCTGCTTCCCCGCCTGTCCTGCGTGGCGTGTCAAAGGTAGCTGAGGATCTACTCGGGCACGTGGGGCGGGGCAGCCGGCACAGGACAAGGACAAGCCCTGGGGGGATGCAGCGGAGCTACAGGTTAACGCCTAGAGTTGGCCTTAGGACCAGGAGTGAGGCCGCTGGGATCAGCGTCCTTGCACTTGAAGGCGCCCTCTTGGTACATCTGAGGTCGCCTTCGACGGCTGTGATGAAGTGAATGCTACAGGAGCTGCATCCAAACTGCTCTGCAACTTGTAATACAAATTATTCTTATTAATTGCTATCACCGAGCTAGATGTGCATTATGTGCCGTGTGGCAGGCACCGTCCCGGCCCTCCGGGGCCTCCAGCAGGGTCTGCGGGCAGATGTGAGGGGGGCTCGGGTACAATCAGAGGGTGCAGCAGGGTGAGCGCTGCGGGGAAGACACGGCAGGGTGTCCAGGTGGTCTAGGAAGCCCTCCTGGAGGAGGTGACGTGGGGGACACGCAACAGGAGATGCCAGAGGGGCAAGGAGGGGCCCGGAGCAGGAAAGGAGTCGGGGCAGACGGCCAGCTGTGATGGCCCAGGCCTGGCACAGCCTGGCTCGGGCGGGAGGGGTCTGAACAGAGGATGGACACGGGAAGTCCACCCCCGAGAGCGGCAGAGCGCGGGGACAGCCTCCCAGGTCGCAGCCTTTCTTGGCAAGGATTCAGGAGCATCTAGACTGTTGCCTGCCTGGGGACTCCGCGGGTTCTTCTTTTGATGATCATATTTGGCCTCTCAGATTTATTATCATGGGGGGAAACGTCATATCCAACATGGCCTCCTTGCGAGGACAGCCGCGGCCGCCGTCACCTGTCCGTTTTACGGCTGAGGACACCCAAGAAACAGAAAGATCTGCCCGGAGCCATAACATGGAGCTACGCACGTGGGAGGGGGGGCCGGACGCCGGGGCTGGGGGCACCTGCCGGCAGGTGCCACCGGGCGCCGCCTCCCGCTCCGCTGGCTCCAGACACGGTGAGGACACCTCCGGAGAGGGAGAAGTAAGAAGCCAACAGCACAGATGCCGGCAGGATGCTAAATAACGCGGCGGCCGGAGGCGGCACAGACCGTGATGGAAAGTCTCCTGTCACCGCGACGCGGGGGGCACAAGGCCAGCCGGGCGCCCGCGGGGACGATGGCACCCAGCTGCGGGGCTGGGCTCGGCCTGGGCCGGGCAAGGCCACCTCCCCCCACGAGCACCCCAGCTACAGCTGGGGACAGAATGACGGCCGCGACATCTTGTCTGTCCTACTCTAATGGAGACAATCACAGGGAAGCGGTGGCCCCACCCGTGCCAGTTGCCCCGCATCTGCCTCTCCCAAGGCTGACAGGGACCAGCAGTGCATACATCACAGGGAAACGGCGCGCCGGGGCTGCAGAGGCGGTTCATTTTATTTTATATTTTATTTTTCTACCTTTGTAAATGGCTCCTCGCCCCGCTGCCCCCCCCCCCCCGCCCCCAGCTGGCTCCTTCCCTCTCCCTGCGCTCGCTAAGATCCTGACCCTCTTTCTCCCGGCTCCTCTGAGCCCTCAGCCAACTAATTTATCGATTGGCTCTCACCTAGGGCCAAATGAAGTTCTCCTTTATTGAGACAATTTCTCAAAGTCCAGAACTTGCAGGCGCCGGCGGCTCCACCTCATGTTCTTTTTAATTAACGGAGAGCCGCTCGCCTCGGCGGCCCGGCGGCCCCAGCCCGGGTGCGCACGTTCATTTCCGTCTTATCCGGCAAGCCGGCTGTGCACGTGAGGACTGGCCAAGCGACGGGGGCCAGGAGCCATTTCATTTGTCACTTCGCTAGGAAGGCCCACGTTGCGTGAGCACCCACGGCCCCTGACTTTCAGGGAGGCCCATGGGATGTGGCCCGGGAAGGGCCGGGCTCTCTGTCAAGTCATGCAACATGGAAGAGACCACAGTGATTGTCCAGAATTATTTTTTTCACCTAAAAGCTATCTCTGTTTGAAGTATCCAGGCAACTGAGTAACCCTGGTTTCCTAAATCGTTTGCCAGTCCCCTCTGTTGCTCCAATGTTGGCCCTACCTACAAAGCGATGGATAAGAAGGTGCCACCTAAAATCATGTCTCTTGGTTGGCTGCTTGGTTCTGCACTTCCAATCTGTTCTCTAAAACAGTACTTAGGCCTGAGAGCCTAGCTCGGTGGTTAAAGTACCTGCCTAGCAGTCCCAAGGCCCTGGGTTCAATTCCCCAGAACCCCATAAAAAAATTAGCTGGGTACAATGGTGCACACCTGTAATTCCAACACTTAGGAGGCTGAGGCAGGAGGATGACTGCGAGTTTGAGACCAGCCTGAACTACATAGTGAGTTCAGGACCAGCCTGGACTACAGAGAAAGATCCTGTCTCAAAAAATAAATAAAAAATAAAATTAAACGGAGCTCAAAAGTAGGTTGGACAACACATTTAAATCTCTGTATTTCACTAAAAAGCATTGAGCAAAAACATGAATCCCAAATCAATATAACTTGTATTTGCTCTTTTATTAATGAAAGGGCAAAAACCATAAGAACACAAATCGCCTCTCTAACCTTACTCTGCTAATTTACTAGCTTTAAGAACAAAAAACAGGTGGGACACTCTGTGCAAACCTGTATCCGGTGCAAGCTAAGAAGTGAATGTTTATTTTAGATTATGTAAACAGCTAGCATAGTCCCAAAGACCAACTTATTTAATATAAAGAGGCAATCAGGGAAAATCGTCCTCTCCACTTGCCTGTGGCCGCCACCTCCGCACACAGATAAATCCTGTTCAGAGATTCTTAATGTATTTTTCTTGGCCTTTGTACGTAGGTCAAAAACATATGGACAGATTTTTCTAGTGCCTCCCCCACACACATATAACCCTTTACATAAATGTACTGTTTCAAAAACACATTTTCCTTTACTTTTCTGCATAATGGCAAATCTCACTGTCTTAGTACCTTTTTGTTTCTGGGACCCATTACCCAACATCCACAATTTAAGAGAGGAAACATTTATTTCTTACTCAGAGTTTCAGACCTCAGTCCACTAGCGGGTAGCTGGCCACAGCAGGCAGAGCCTGGTGGGAAAGAGCTGCTCAGAGCATCGCAGGAGGAAGAATCCAGAGGTAGGAGTTGACATCCTTCCAGGCCTGTAATCCAATCTACCACAGGCCTGACCTCTACCAAATCCTGGGATCCACCCTCCTGCGTCCTAACAGCACATGGGATCCACAGGTATTCCACAACATCCAAATGCATGAGGAGTTGGGGCACATTCCTGATCTAAACCATAGCAACTCTGAGATAATTTTACATGGGATTCTATTGCCTGGGCACATCTTCCATGAACCAACCATCTATGGGCATCTCAGAGTGTCTCTAATACACTGTGATTACAGTGCTTCAGTGAATCACCTGGTAGAAAGTCATCCTGCACATGGGCTAGATATGCAGCGAAAAATCTCAAACCTGGGATTCAGAGGCAAATGGTATACACTTTTTAATTTTGATGGGTATTGACCAATGGCCCCCAGAAGGACTACACCAATATAGACACCCAATATTGAGATGCAGATGTGCCTGTTGCAGGTATGGTGGCGCATGCCTACAGCCCCACCTACCCAGGAGGCTGAGACAGGACACAGCTCAGCAGTTAAAGTGCCTGCCTAACAAGCCCAGGCACTTGGATTCAATTCCCCAACAGCACATACATTGAGTGTGGTGGCTCATGCAGTCCCAGAACTCAGGTGCCTGATGCAGGAGGACTGCTATGTGATCAAAGCCAGCCTGGGCTATGTTGCAAGTTCAGGACCATCCTAGATTACAGAGCAACTCCCAGTCTCAAAATAAAGGCTGAGGTGGGGCTCTGGACATGTGGACATGTGGACGTGCTGGGAAAATTAACACTTTTGCTATGACTGAAATACTGTTTACCATCTCAGTGTTCACATATTTTGAATCTGCTCTGTGCTCTTTTCTCTTTGTTCTCCACTTTGTGTGCTGTGATTCTAGCCGTTTTGCCAAACAAGAACTTTCATTATTGCGTTGTCAAATTCATCCATGATTTCATTTATGGCTTCCTGTTTTGTGTTATTTTTCTTCTTGTATATTTATGGCTTTCTATTTTACATATTATATTTACATACTATGCATATTTACATTGATTCGTTCAGTAGAATTTGACAGTGGGAAGTCTATCTTTCCAGATGGCGACCCTCTCACCCCCTCACGCAACAAGCATTTTGCCGCGTCATTCTGACAGGAAAGCAAGACACGACTGTCTGAGGCTTTATTTCCCTCTCTAGGTCTGCATCGCCTTGTCCTTGATGCCTCCTCTCTGCTGCTTCCTTCCCCACAGTTCCTCCTCTTGTATCCTTGCCAACACTCAGCCAGTTGTCCTTTGTTTTGTTTGTTTGTTTGTTTGCTTTTTTATTAGGGTTGAGGGAAAGGGGAGGGCCTTAGCCCTGAGCTACATCTTACAGGCCATTCTTACTTTGAGACAGGGTCCCACTGAGTCACTAAGTGGCCCAGGCTGGGCTTGAACTTCTGATCCTCCTGTCTCAGCCTGTCTGAGACAGAACATAGAACATAGGCCTGTGCCACTGACTGGGCTTCATCTTTTTAATTTAGCTGGTTTTTTTAAATTGTGATGAACATACACAATAGCATACAGCGCAGAACAGCCTCATAGAGTTTGACAAGGAGCCCGCCCACAGAACGCCTTCTAGGTTCAAGGTCTACCCTTCAGAACATTACCGCATCTGGAGGCCCTGTCCTCCCTCTCATTCCCTCCTCCCCCTCTCAGCTTCCATCAGCATAGATTGGCGTCCTCGTTATGATGAAGCTGGCATAAACAGGGTATAACTGAAGCACTCTGGTCTCCTTCTTTCCCTTACATTGGACATAGGCGACTCATCCATACTTCCTCTGTTCTCCCCGGGGTGTCATTCCACTGTGAGAACACAACACATTTATCCATTCTAATGATGACATTGCCTCCTCTCTAATGTGAAACCATCCCAAGTACTGACACCACCACCGTCTTCGAAGTCTTGCGCACCTGTGGAGCTTTTCTGTTAGGTCTTTAGGTGATTTTAGCTCTGGCTATTCCGTTGTTTGGCTTCTGATTTTATACTCAATTTAACCAAAAAAAAAATTAGCCAATTAAATCCTCTGATACTTGTTGGATCCCTGCTGTGTTCGTACACTTTACATAACAATGTCCACTACAGAAACCTGAGGTGTCAGCTCTACCATGGGTCCCGCTTTGCAGCCAGGACACTAAGGTATATTACAGTCCTCCAGAAGTTTTACCGATGCGTCTGTAAAGTGCTTAGCTGTCATACTTAATAAAGCCATTTAGCCAACAACTGTAGTTTCACTCGAATTTTTTAAGGCAAAAGTGAGCTGTGTGAATATGGGCTAATATTGCTAAGTATTAAAGAGTGAAGCAGACACAGTTTTGCACACCTCTGCAAGGCTGGGGCGGAGAATTCCAAGCCCAAGCCTCGCCTGGGTGCTGAAGCAACTCAGCAAGACCCTGTCTCA
Organism: Ctenodactylus gundi; assembly: GCA_004027205.1. Lineage (NCBI taxonomy): Eukaryota > Metazoa > Chordata > Mammalia > Rodentia > Ctenodactylidae > Ctenodactylus > Ctenodactylus gundi. The sequence goes on along the minus strand of PVKB01004236.1, from coordinate 108,627 downwards.
AAGCTAAAATTTTTTTTAAAGACTAGGTATGTAAGGTCAGTGCAAAGACCCTTAGCTTAAGATTCAACACCACAAAAAAGGGTGACAGGCATGACTCAAATCAACATATACTGCCTGTTCGTTGTCATTTACATCACACAGGTTAATGTTTACTCATGGGTAGTGAACATGTAAATGTGCTGAGTGTCCACCTTCTCACGTATTTTTTTCCGCAAATATGACTGATCCTACTCAGGAGGAGACTATCAGGACTAAAGCAAAGATCAGGTACAAAAGTGGCAAAGTAGAAAGGGAGAAAATTAAAAATGTCTTAAGACATTGAAGGCTAAGATTCTACAATTTCCACTGAAACCAAAGGCAAAAGAAATTCCAAACTATTCTGATAAGTACTACCAAAGACTGTGCACGAGTGTAACAAAGGAGGCAATGGGGAAAGATTCCCAGAGGCCAAACAGTCAGGATGGGTTTTGAAGGGTAGAAAGAAGTTCTCTCAATGGATGAACAGAGAAAATAAGTCATGAAAAAATATTGTACCTACCAGAAAATGGTAACTCATGTGTGATTCAGGTTATAAGAGAAGGAAGAAATGAATTCAGGTAGCAAGAGACTGATGTCCATCATTTCAGGGCCATCCTGAAGCCCGTGGACTTCGAGGTGATTCTGTAAGTATTTGGCAGTAAGGACAAAAGAATGGGCATTTGTGATGGCTAAATAGTCAGTGGGATGAGAAAACGTGACTGATGCTGAAGGAACAATATCATGATCAGCCAGCTAGGACTTCCTAGAAATGTAGTGTTTCAGGGAGAAAGGGAGAGAAGAAAGCAAAGTCCCCAGCGAGGAATCAACCAGAGAGACAGGAAGAGAACGGGGCTGTGGGGGGGAGAAGAGGAGACAAGATTCCAAGGGCCTGTGAAGTCCAACGAGGCAGCAAACATGAAGAAAGATAAGAAAACACCCATGTGGTACACCTAGGAGAAAGACCAGGCTGGCAGGGCACAGGCAGAAGCAAGAAATGGAAATAAGCCAGAGACCTGGGCCACCGGAAAGTCCACTGGTGAACTTCCCAGGCCCTGGGTGCTCCCAAAGCAAGAGCACAGGGAGGTAAGGCGAGGCCCCGTGCGTGGAGGCAGCTGGGATTGTGGCCAGGCCCTCTGCTCAGCCCTGCTGCTCCCAGTTGGACCAGCCTTGAAAAGCCCAGCACAGGACTTGCTATGTCCACGGGCTGAGTGCACACCTGGCTTCACTGCTGCTTGCTGAAAGGAATGGAAGAATACAGACATCTTCAGGGAAGTTCTCCAAGGCTCCCGGTCTCACCCCGGAGAATGGCATGTCTTTCTCCAGCATGCGACGACATATACTGTCAGAGACGGAACACCAGCCACTCTGACAGATACAAATGTATCTTGCCACACAGAGAACAAACTGCTAGTAGCCACATATTTTTTAATGTTAAATAAGAACCCTGGGATTTAGGTCAGAGGGATGAAGTCTCTTCCATTTGAATCTTAACATCTTTGTATCTGTTATTTTTTTCTCTAGTATATGATTCAAAATACCTAGTGTGTATGTATTTGCTACTGTTTTTGAAAGGATCTGGAAATGAAAAGCCTTAAGAAATTGGATTTGCTATGTTTTCAGAAGAAAATGAGAAAATATGGTATCTGGAGCCCAGATTACACAGGGGAATCATGGTGATTTTTTTTTTCTTTTTTAAAAAATCTGTTTACTGATGAAAAGGAAAAAAATAGCAATAATAGGATGGAAAGCTGCTTCCCATGTAACACATGACTCAGCTGACAGCACAAAGACTAAGGCAATTCCGCAGAAAACTGACAGGCAAGACAATGATTGGGATGTAGCTGTAGAGTTCTCCCCTAACGACCAGCAAATATTACTGTCTGATGCTGAACACTCATAAACCATGAGATCCAACAGGTACATTCATGGTTTGATAATCAACTGTCATTAACATGTGAATGAGCAACATAATGTTCCTGTTCAGAAGGAATATATGAATGGAAGAAACACTACCGACACCCCAAGAACATTCGCCATGCCCCCTCTGTGAAAACTGAAGAGGAACCACTGTCTGTGACTTTAATAGTTAAATCATATCTGCTCTCTGTCTTATCTTCACTGGCAGAGCTTCAGACAGATTTCCCTTTTTCATGTGAAATTTACAATGTCAACCTGCCTCATCCGTTAGGAAAAGTTGCATCAAATTTACTAGACTAAGGATAATCATTTTATCCCCTGTCTACATAGCCAAATCACAATAGAGTCTATGCAAACACCCTTTCAGCAACGTCCTTCAGGTGATACGACTATTCAGTATTTTTTGCCGCACTCCTTACTTGGGTTGGCAAGCTGCTTAGCTTCTCCAGGGCCCCCACCTGTCCACTGTCATGCAGGAATCATGCTATCTGCCCCTGCTACCCTGTAGGATAGAATGACTGACCGACTGGACCAAGAAGAGTTGCGTTTGGGGAAAACTCTATACCCCAGGACACATTCTATACACTATTCAGATGATAAGGTGATGATACTGATGATTGGATTCTATTACAATGGGGAAAAAAATTTTTTTGAGACAGGGTATCACTCTGCAGCCCAGGGTGGTCCTGAACTCACTATGGAGCCCAGGCTGGCCTAGCCCATGGCAATCCTTCTGTCTCAGCCTCCCGAGTGCTGGGATTAGAGGCATGCGCCACCACACCCAGCTTACATGGTGCTGGGGAATCGAACTTGGTACTTAGCACTTGATATAGCACTTACTAGGGAAGAGCTTTAACCACTGAGCCATTCCTCCAGGCCCATGATTGAAAATGTATGTACAAACAGATCTGTCACAGGCCTGAGAGGCTGGAGGGTCTCCTGCATACCAGGCCTTTTAAAATTTAACAGCTTGGTATCCGTGTGCATACCAGCCTTAGTCACAGTGATCCCAAAGCAGAAGCAAGCCAAGTGCCCATCCACAAGAAAATGTATAGACAAAATATGGTCTCTCCACTCAGTGGAATAGTATACAACCTTTAAAAGGAAGGGAAATCTGACACATGCTACAACATGAACTTCAAGGACTTAAGATGTAACACAAGCCAATCATAACACAAATACTATATGGCTCTCTCTAAATGTGGTACTAGCACAGCCAAATTCATGAAGACAGAAAGCACAACAGTGGTTGCCAGGAACTGGAGGAATTGCTATTGACTAGGTAAAGGGTTGAAGTTCTGCAAAACTGAAGGGTTCTGGGGTTGGTTATTGTCTCAGTTACTTTTTCACTGCTGTGACTCAAGACCTGACACCCACAAATTTAGGAAAGTAAAGGTTTATTTTAGCTAATAGTTTCAGAAGGTCACAGTCCATTCAGGGGCGGCTGGCAGCAATGGAAGTACATGGCAGAGACAGAGGTGGAGGCAGCTTCTCACAACATCACAGGCAGGCAAGTTGAGAATAGTCGAGACCAGTCCAAGTCGTAATCCTCGTCCTCAAGGAAGGCAGGAAGCAGCTTATAAATGCTTCCAGGTCTCCGTCCAGTGACTAGCCCCTCCTGGATCCAGGTGTGGAAGGTGTGGCCACTACACACCGTTGATCCTAACTAACTCACACGTTGTTAATCCTAACTTAACTGTAATCCAACCCTCCAGACTAGACCCCAATCCACCAACATCACATGGCTCCACAGAATACATGAGACTTTTGGGGGACATTTTCCTAGCCTACTCCAAGGCAATTTTCCTTTCTTCCCTACTAACACATCACAATAAATCCCATTCTCCTCTACCAAAGAGAAACTAGGAATCAACAATGTGGCTGGATTCTGGCCAGTGAAATATTGAGGGAATGTCTTCATCACAAAACTCGACCTAATAAAGAGAAGAGACTTGCTCTGTGATGTGGGGAGCTGTCTTTCAGCTCGCAACAAGCGTAGGGATGGCAAGATTCCTCCCACGTCCTATACAAAGCAAGACACACAGAAAAAGGGTCTGGACCCTTCATCTCAGAGCAGTGCCCCTCACCGTATACCACCTACTTCTTAAACATATTGCTGAAGCCACTGTCAGCTGAGTTTTGCCTATAGCTGAAAGCATTCTTAACTAAAATAATATGCCTATCTGCAATTTCAATGCAGCACAATTATTAAGAGATCCTAATGACTTCCAAGGAGAAAAAAATAAATAGAAAGGAACTAGATTCACATCAGACTTACCATCAACAAAATTCTTCAAAATTCTGCAAGTACATTATTTTGAACCTGGTGTACTGATCAAGGTCCTGACAAGAAATAGATACTACATAGTGTACCCAAAAGGGGTCATTAAAAAGAGTTAAGTGAAGGCATTTGTTTTTGCAAATATACGATGGAAAGAATTTGTTTGGTTGGTTTTGGTTTGATTTGTTTTTTGTGGTGCTCAATATAGAATACCAGGACCTCATGCATGCTGGGTAAGTGCTCCACCAGAGCTGCATCCCCGTCCTTTTTATTTAATTTTGAGACAAGTTGCCTTAGGCCTTCACTAGGTTGCCCAGGCCTTGAATGTGTGATCTTCCTGCCTCATCTTCTTAATAGCTGAGATTACAGGCAATCGTCACTATATCCAGCATAAAGAAAATGTATTTCTACACTAATTCACCATTTTGAGAAAGTTTCCTAAGGATACAATTTTATTGAGAAAAAAAATTAGGGAATCCCAGAAAAATGTCACACTGCAAAATAAGAAAAGAGTCTCACAGATTAATAGCAACAAAATGAATGTTCGCAGGAGGGAAATTGGAATGAATTTCAAGTAACAAACTAGAGAAATAGTGAAAGCTATAGAAAGAAAGTCTCTATTTCTCTTCTAAGCAAGAAAAAAGAAAGGCAATTAGAAACTCCAAGAAAACAAAACTACAGAAGAAAATCATAACAGAAACATGAAGCAAGGTAAATATCCTCCTTCAGATGTCTCAGGGATCATGGCACTGGAAGTTTCCATAAGGAAATATCACCTCAACTCACTACAGAACCAGGCACAAGAGCTAAGTCAGTCATGAGGAGTAAATGGTGACTGTCGGTTCTGACTATTTGGATCAATCTATAGTAAGGGAACAGACGGTCGATTTATATAACTAGTGTTTGTTAAGTGTGGAGACTGGAGGTGACATGATTTAAAGAGAATGAACGGGAGAACAGGGAGAGTGTGTCAGGTCAGGTTCCCTGAAGCAACTCTGAGCTAGAGCTGTGACGGCAGGTTTACGGGTGAGCACGCTCCCAGGGAGTAACACCTGAGAGAGTGCAGGGGCAGAGTGCAAGGAAGTAGATGCAGTGACAACTGAGGTTTCAGCAGGTCCCACAGGTGCTCCAGAGCTGGGATGGCTTCTCAGAATTGTCCCCAGTTGAGGCAAGGGGCAAGCCTCTGTACTCCCCTGGTAACCAGCCACTGGGTGGGGTAGGCTGCCCTAAGAGGGAGCAGAAACACGGACAAGACCAGGGTGGTTAGCCATGGCTGGTCCAAAGGGGCACAGCTATGCGCCATCTGCAGCCAGCTCGTTCTGCAGCTGGGGGATAAGCACCTTGCACCTGGCAAGGGATGCAAGACTGACACCAAAGCATCCACTCTACTCTGTCTCTTAAGCCACTCCAATACGCTCACTTCTTACAGGGCCTAAAATTGTGTCTGCCATCTACTGCACAGGGATAACTACAGTTGATGAAGGAACAAATGAATGGACTAACTAACAAATGGAGGTTGGCATCACCCCATGTGATCCTGATCCTGCCTGGAAGACCTCCGCAGAGACCTGAGGGTGGAGAGGCTAGAAAACAGAGTCCTTCTTAGTGTTCTTGGCATCACAAAAAATCTCACAGTTGAGGGAAGGAAACAATGGTCACCACTAAGATGGAATCTGCCTGGCAGGAAGGGGCATTGCTATTACATTGAAAGAAGATAGAGGTGATATATGCCCGACAGAGACTGTGCAGCTGTTGAACGCACCCCATCTGATGTCCAGGATAATGGGTGATCAAGTAACTTGCTCAAAGCCAAGGTGAGTGGTGGAACATGACTAAGAAGCCCATCAGACTCCAAACACGTTCACACTCACCGTACCCCCTGGCAAATTCTCTTCCGGATTCCAGCCCTCCTGCTCTTTATTATAATAAACAGCCTCTTGTGGGCACCTGAGAATAGCTTCAAAAGATAACACGTTTTGCTGGGCATGGGGGCACAAGCCTTTGATCCCAGCAATCAGGAGTCTGAGGCGGGAAGATTGCCATAGGTTTTGTTTCGTAGATAGGTCTTGCTATATACTCCAAGCTAGCCTGAAACTCACAATGAACTCCAGGCTAGCCTTGAACTCGCGATTCTCCTGCCTCAGCTTCTTGAGTGCTGAGATTGCAGACATGCAGCATGACCCTCAGTTTGAAACACAAGTTTTTGAAGGTCTTTGGTTCCACAACATGGGTGGCCAGTACCAAAGCTAACAAAACCAGTTCTCCTGGTCCTGAGATAATGGTTGGGGGATGCTTTTTTCCTGACCTCTGCTAGAAAAAGGCAATAGAAACCCCAGAGTGCAAAATGTCCACCCTGGAGCACAACATTTCCCAAGCATCTTCCAAAGAAAGAAAAGAAACCCCCTGTCCATGTGCTGCCCCCTGCTGGCCAGGCAGTTATTCTGAGAAGGCAGCATTTCCAAAGCAGCCTCTGAAGCATCTAGTTTGTAGGCAGAGGCCCCTTTTTGAGGTAGGAAACTTCCTTAAAATAAACTTTTCATTTTAGAGTTGTTTTATGCTGATTTGTTTGGGGTTTTTTGAGGGGAAGAGGAATTCTAATGGCCCTCGTCAGGATCAATATAAAACACATTCTCACAGAAGCCAGCTGGATGTCTCTTGACTTCACCTGCCTTAGGCCTACTGTGCTGATCACACGGAAGGCTGTGATCCAAGCAGGCACAACCATGGCTCACTGCGTGACCACCAGCACATCATGGATGGTACACTGATCATCACCACGATCTATTAAGGCTACTGTAGGTGCCGGGCCCTGTGCAGGCCCTTACCTGCAACATCACATGCTGTCCTTGTGGTGGCCTGATGAAGTTGGCATTTTCTTATTCTTTTAATTTTGCAAATGAGTCCATGGAGGCTTCTGCAGTAAGTAACTTCAAGGGACTTTTGAGCCTCTCTGACTCCATACTCTTAACCACTCCACTGTTGGGACTCCAGGATCATTTATTGAGGACAATTATGTTGCTTGGAAATATAATGTGTATGGAACTATATATCAGTATACAGGGATATGCCCAAATGGGAATGATAGATTGGCTTGGGATTGGTTTGGGTTTGTTTTGGGTTTGGTTTTGGTTTTGATTTTCATTTTGTACTGTTGTTGTTGTTTGGTTATTTGGTCAGTTGGTGTCAGAACTGAGAATTTAGCCCACGTCCTTTGTATGGATCTACATTATTAGCCTTACTTTATTTGTTGCTTTGAGACAGGTATTGCTAAGTGATTAAGATGCCCAGGCTGGGCTTGAAATTGTGACCCTCCTGCCTCAGCCTCCAAGAGTTCTGGGATTACAGGCCTGCTTTTACTGGATATCTGGTGAGCTAGAAGAATAAGAATGGCCCCTGCCTGTGCCCTTCATTGGCTGGACCCAGTGGGAAGCCACTGGAAGCAAGAGCATCACCAGGGCGCAGAGCATCTCTGGAGCAGGTAGAAGAGCATGAAGCCTAGACACAGAGAATAAGGTTATCACGTCAGTGTGCGGTTTGACTCTCCAACTAAATCTCAAGTTCCAAAAGTGCCAAGGGGCAGGGGCCGTGGTCAATGTCTATGACCAGCACAGCAGGCCTAAGGCAGGTGAAATCAAGAGACATCCAGCTGGCTTCTCTGACAAATTCCAATACCTAGAATTGGGACTGGACCGAAAGGACGCATAGTGAACATTTGCTAAGTGGATGATTTACTCCCTGAACCAGCTGGTCTATCAATCTTGTCTAGGGCCAGAATCAGCAAACATCAGCAGGGGCCAAAGCCCGTCCTCTGCCCATTTGTTAATAGATTTGTTTATGGCTGCTTCTGCACAATAATCACAGAGTCAGCCAATACTTGCCTTAGCTACCTCTTCATAGTTGGGACAGGATGCCTAACATCCACAATGCAAGGGAGGAAAGATTTATTTTAGCTCACAGTTTCAGAAGTTCTCACACAGTCTACTCATAGGTAGCCAGTCATGGTGGAAGCACATGGTGGAGGCTACATGGCTTTGCACGGCTTTGCAAACAGGAAGTCCAGTGAAGTAAGAGGGAGGTGATACCCCAAGACTCAGGCAAGGCCAGAGCTTTCCCATGAAGAAGACATAACAATGTTTCTTCTCCCTTACTTTACTTGTCCAAGCTGCCAGCCTCTGCCTCCAATTTCAACAAGTTGACACACCCTCTTCAGGTCAAACCTCAAGCACCAGCCCCTTCCAGCCAGGCCCATCTCCCAGTAGCATATGGTTCATAGATATCCCACTATATCCAAATGCATGAGGCTTTTGGGGCATACTCCAGATCTAAACCATAGCAGTACTACTGGGATTGTATGGCCTACAAAGCTGAAAATATTTACTACTTGGTCTTTTCCAGAATAAGTTTGCTAAGCACTATTGTAGACAGTCTTTTATCACCTAAGTTGATGACCTGGAAGGCGGGAGGTATAAGGAGTCTGCCAATAAGAGTTATCACATCTCATGAATTGGAAGACAATTTCTGAGCCCAAGATGTGTTCAGTGAATGACCTTTGCACAGATTCCCAGCTAACCCTGACAGCAGGAAGTTGCCTTAGGTAGAGGGAACCTCCCTATTGTGGTTTGGCTCTGGAATGTCCCCCAAAAGTCTCATACATTTAAATGTTATGAATTATCTATGGAACCATGTACTTTTGGTAGATTGGGGCCTAGTCTGGGGGGTGGATTACAGGCATGCAAGTTAGGATTAAGGGTGTGTAAGTCAGGGTTATCGGTGTGTAGTGACCACACCTTCCACACCTGGATCCAGGAGGGGCTGATCACTGGACGGAGACCTGGAAGGATGTATAAGCTGCTTCCTGCCTCCCTTGGAGGATGAGTCTCAACTTGTCTAAACTTGCCTTCCTGTTCGTGATGTCATGAAAAGCTGCCTCCACTTCTGCCTCTGCCATGTACTTCCACTGCTGCCAGCCACCCCTGAATGGACTGTGACCTTCTGAAACTGTGAGCTAAAATAAACCTTTCCTTCCCTAAATTTGTGGATGTCGGGTATTGAGTCACAGCAATGGAAAAGTAACTGAGACACTCTCTTTGCCAGACCCTTATCTGTAGCTGCCAGTAGGGTTGCCCAGCCAATAGAAGCTGTATCAGAGCTGCTCACAGAGGATGCTCGTTTCATTCATCTTGGTGACCTAAGAGCCAAGAGGATGAAGAGAATTTCAGGACAATTCTACCCTGAAGTCCCTTCATTTTCCCACCTTTGGAAACACATGGAGTGGGAGGGGCAGTCCTATTCTCAATGCCCCCCTGACACCTGAACCCTCTCCCCTTACAATCCATTAGGGCTTAAGTTCAAAGCTAAACCATCTCTTCCCTCTATTTCAAACCCACTGGCATATTTAAGTTTTGGGTGCAGCAGCTGGGAGACACTGAGTGCAAGGCTATTAAAATTTTTACAAAGCCCTCATCATGGCACAGAGAGATGGGGAACTCCTCACAGCTCAAAGACACTGAAGCCCAGGTCCAAAGGCAGCTCCTTTGCCTCTCACTCCCTAGCAAATCCTGAACCATTCTCCCTTCTGCTTTCTCCCACAAAATGCACCTACACCCACCTCTTTACACCAAGTAGCCATCTACTCCAGGAGCCCACTGGATTAACCACAGGCACTGTATTACAACTGAATGCCCCCAGAGACAGTCTTTGCTCCCATGAAGTTGACATCACAGATATCAACTGTAAGTCATCTGCTTCTGAGACCAGCCAGCCAGAATAAGTAACCAATTCCTGACTACAGGAGAGGGAGTAAAGTTTCCATTTCAAAGGGTTTTAGTAACTCCCCGGTCAATTGATGTGCCTAGAGAAAGACTGCTACCGTACCACATAAACTGTAGTTCTGTTAACCTACAAAGAACGCAAACATGGCTTTCTACTCAACTTGTTACTGGACATAGCTTCGTACTGCCCAAGCACACCAGCGCAATAGTATTAATATTTCATTTAGAGGAGGCGATACCAGGAACAAAAAAGGTGCATCCCACCCACTACTCTCTGACGCACACTTTCAGATCACGGGAACAATCTGGTGATTGTTGGTGACTTTGTGCAACCTCCACTGGTCCTGCTTGGGTTCTATTTGTGATAGCTTTTGAATAGTAAGGTACAGAAAAAGGTATTTGTGGGACTGTGGGTTTATCCGCTTGGTTGTCTGTTGTAGTTAGTACTGAGAGGCAGTTGGAAAGCTATGAAAATCTATGAAAGCTTCAATACTCATGCAACACAGAGAGATTTCTGTGAGAAAAATAAGTAGATAAAATGGTGCTCAAATTAGATTTGATTTTCCCCCTAGAATTGGCAACATGTAGATGAGGCTGGAGAGTGATGGCAGCCATCAGACGACAGCTGAGGAAGAATGGCACAACTGCAGTGCCAGCCTCGTTCCAGGCGGTTCCTGTCAGGTGATTTGCCATCCATAAAAAAGCTAATGGAAAAAAATTTCAAGAGTCAGTATGCTGAGCCAGCAAATCAGTGCTCCATGGGTACCAATGTCTGCAGTCTGCAGGGAGACCCACCAGGCTGCAGTCCAACAGGACTGCAAGGGCAACGTTTAATTCACTTACACTGTCTCCACCCACTGTCCCCCAACAGGCACAAGTAAATGATATCGCCGTCCTCCAATGCATCTCTTTCTCTCTCTCCCTCTCTCAAAGAAAAAAATCAGCTCTCTGGGTTCCATTTCGCCAGCTACTAGAGGAATTGACAGACTATTGCTGGTGCCATCTTGAAAAGGTGAATGCAATGGAAGCCAGCCTGGAATGGGAAAAGATGCCTTCCTGAAGCTTTTCCTGCACGGAGGAAAGAGACATAAAGGGAAAGCGCGGAGTACTCCCCAGTTACTGGTGATGGCTGCAGCATTTTTGCCCAGGCTTGGAAGTATGGGTTTGCATTTCTTTTCTGAAATTTTTTTTTAACACTGACATCTTAGCCCCGAGACAAATGTTTGTTTACTTGAAGAGAATAAGAAATGTGTTTTGCCATTTTAGAAACACAGAGCGCAGTGGGGGTTGTTTTTCTTGTTTTTGTTTTTGTCCTTTAATTCTGAATACTCACCTACCAGTGGGACCTGAAGGAAGAAGGTCTGGCTTTAAAACAAGCTCTCGCAAGGCCATCTCAATGCAGAAAAAGAAGACAGTTGCAAAACAAGCCTGTGTAGGTATCACGCTGTTCAGAAAACAAAGCATGCTTCCCTCTTTAGTTTTCCACTTTGTAAACAATTTAGTACAATGATATTGCCTTGCATTTGAATTTGACTGACTCTCAGTATGAGGTCAAAGCTGAGAGCTACAAGTTTCTAGGTGAGACAAGCTGGAAAATGTTCTCAAATCCAGATGGGGGCTGGCTGGGGACGGGTGAGGTCAACAGTCCATGAAAACCTTGGATAAGCAGAGTCGGGCCATCTCTGACCACGCTTCTCTCTGCCTCCGGTTGTGCAGAGAGACAAGAGAAGACCAAGAGGGCAACGTCTGAGAACTGCCTGCCGACATCGTTCCTGCAGCAGCCCCTCAGCCTTGCTTCTACCTGTGTCCAGATGGACACTTTGACCTTGGCTGTGGCCGCCCAGGTCCTCTTCTGTCCGAGCCAGGTCTGGCCTTGGCTAGAAAGCCACCGAGGAGCAGGAGGGGGCAGCCATCTGCTCTGGGAGGTGTTGGCTATGGGTCCTCTCAGGAGACAGGTGGTCAGCGGCAGGGAGACCCACCAGGCCGAAATAATCTGAGAACGGGCTGGCACCTGTGCTCGTGACACTCACAGCGAGACGAGGGCAAATCAGGCAGCAACAGGGAACTAGGTCACCCTCAGTGCAGCCCAGAGTGAAGTCCTTGGACTTCAGCACCGGAAGAGCTAGCACCCCAAGATAAATGGGGGGCTGGGGCCACTGCCCTCAAGCACCTATGCACAAGCCTTGGATGCCCATCCCAGTGGCTTCTTCTGGAAAGCTGCTGTGGCTTGGTCTAACCCAAAGTGACTCCTGGGATTGAGGATGCCATGAGAAAGAAGGAGTGACACAATCCATCCCAGGTCTCAGGGATTCTACCTCCATCAGCCATGTCACCCAGAGCTGGATACATTACAAAGGACTCCAGGAGGCCACACCGTAACAGGGCAAACACATGGGGCAGAGCAACACCAGCTATGGGTCACACTCGCTCTTGACCTGGGCATAGCCGCGGAGCTCTGACGGCCATCTGTGTTCATCTACCAGTTGAGAAAGACAAAGTCACTAAGAAGATCATCTCTGGGTTCCTCCCAGGAAGAGTACGGACTTCAGAGCCGGGGACAGTGAACTTAAGTCCCCACTCTGCTGCTTCTTACAAGTGCTATGAGTCAGGGAAAGTTCCCTCCCTTGCCTAAGTTGCTCTTCTGGTGAAACAAAGCATTAGCATTAAACAGAAAAAGATTAGCGGCAATAACTAACAACACAATAGAACTATTATAATAATAGACTGTAATAAAAGTTATTTAAAATGCATGACCAGCTTATTTCTTAAAACATTTAGTTCCTATTTTTAGACCACTTGACTTCAAGCAACTGACCCTGCAGAAAGCGAGAGCTCGGGTGGGAGAGGACTGCTGCTGCACGAGAGGCCGCAGGTGAGGGAGGGCTGCGGTATCGGTTTCTCCTTCAAAAGGCAGAATTCACAAAATTGTAACAAAAAGGATCTATTCGGAAAGCTTCAAATCCGAGGATAGAGACAGTCCAGATGGCGGCCTGCACGTGCAAGAGCCGGAGTGTCTGACGGCTGCTCAGCTGCGAAGTAGATCTCCCGCCCGGGACTGCAGGATAGCCGGTGAGAGTTTGCTGCGGATCTCGGTTGTTTGAAGAGCAGAAGAACAATGATGAAGAGCAGAGACTGAAGATCAGCAACAGGCAGCCAGTTGCAAGGAGACCGGAGCGAATCTCTGCTGAAGATCTGCGGTGTGTAGCAAGTTCATGCCGGTAGACAACTGCGAAGACGAGAGCTTTCCCAGAGGAAGACGCTGGAACGAGCGCTCTTCTTCCTTCCTTTGATACCATCGGAGTTCCAGTTGGCCCGCCCACAACTGGGTGGGTGCTCTTCCCTCAATGGCCGGCCCACAAATCACTCACACTCTAATCCAGGCTGGTTCTCAATTCCTAGTCTAAGCATGGTTCCCAAACCCTAATCCAGGTGTGGTTCCTGATTGCCTCAAGTTGACAATCTCTACAAGGGTCACAACTGCTGTACAAGAAACTGCTTCTCATCAATAGGATGGGAACAAAAGGCCTGGTATTTTAAGATGAAGGAACCAGGCCTTGAGGCCCAGGTTTATAATCCCAGAACTCAGGGAGGCTGAGACAGGAAAACTGTAAATTTCAGCCCAGCCTGGGCAACTTAGCATCTTAGCAAGACTCTGTCTCAAATCAAACACTTAAAAATGGCTCAGTGTGAAGGCCTTGGGCTGGGTCCCTAGTACCAAAAAAGAAGGGGGAGCAGGGTACACCTTTAAGCTGAGGGTGAAGTGAAATAAACTCTCAAGAGAGAGGGTGGGATGGAGAAGTGAGTCTCTACATCCTTTCTCCTAAGATTCATTCAGTTTAAAGTGTCTTGAATTCCATGTATACTGGGAAAACTCAGCCTTGTTGGTAATGTCTTCGGAATAGTGTCCTGCGGGCTGACCCCATGTGCAGAGGTAGGAGAGTCTCCAAGGGGAGGTGCAAGCGCTGTGATCACCAGGACAGACCATACACAGACAGGCCACCTGTCCACCCAGTTTTAGTTTCCACATCTGCAAAACAAATGGACTAGCCCACTGAGTTCCCTTCTGGTCACTGGGCCACCAATGCGAAGCCCAGAGCCCCCCCTCAAAAATTTCTTTTTGAGACAGGGCCTCACTTTGTAGTCCAGGTTGTTTCTGAACTCACTATGTAGCCCAGAATGGCCTCAAACACAAAGTAGTCTTCCAAGTACTGGGATTACAGGTGTGTGCCACCATGCCTGGCTTATGTGGTACTGGGAATCAAACCCAGGGCCTTGTGCTGGCTGGGCAAGTACTCCAACCACCGAGCTCTGTCCCAGCCCTCAGCATCCTTGTTGGCTGTGGGCTTCTTCAGGGGAATCCTGCCTTCATGGCAATTTATGCTTATCTGATGTGGAAGGGGTGTGGATCTTCAGATCAGTGACCTTTGATCACAGGGCCACCTGAGAAGCTTTGCCAAGGATGGGTTGGTGAGCCCACCCTGGAGCGAGGGCTACAGTGTCTGGTGAAAATTTTTCTGGGAGGATATAAATAAACATCTATCACCCAGATGGGGCACAGCTGACAGACGAAAGTAACCATTGCACCAAGGTCCAACTTGAGCCAACAGTACTTACAGGAGTAGGGGTGAGGGGTGACCTACAGGAGCACGTGTGACTCAAAGGTGATCATTTCACGGAAAAGCCCACCCATGACGACTCAGGAAACTGCCTCCTGGAACCCACCTTCTGGGCAGTCACTGCCCTTCTCTCCAGTTCTTCTGCAGTTCTTACTTTCTTCCCTCCCCGAGCCCTGCCTCAAGTTCTCCCCGTCTCCCCTGCAGAGTCTGGGAAGCGGCTTTTCCAGATTCTTGGGTTTACAGGAGAAAAAAAAAACATGTTAGGAGTGGGGGCTGGGGGACAGCATCAAAGTGAAATGTGGCACACAATGGCGAATTTGTTAAGAAAAAAGGAGGTCAGTTCTATTACAAGACTCTCTTACAAGGCCAATTATTTTTGCCAAAGGCCAGATGAATAATTCGTTCTTTTATTAATTCAACATCCATTCACTGACCATCCATAATATCTAAGTTACACTGTGTGCTGGAGGTTCAGAATCCTAAACCTAAACACCTTAGAGGCAGAGTCTTCTAGACCTACCACTCCCAAACAAAGAAACTAAGGCACCGAAGGGATGTGACCTGGCTAGGAGGACACAGTCAGTGGCCTGATGGAACCAGAATACAGGCCATCCCTCTCCCCAACTTGGTGCCCAACGGGAGCCATCTCTACAATGCGTGTTCCATGGATCAATGTTTTCCTGTCAGTTTCAATGGAAAATCCAGATGAACATCTTTTTTCAATGCAATCAGGTCTGGCCATGCAGGCCACTGAGCCAGGGCTGTGCACAGGCGGGCACCTGCTGAGTCACGCCGCCCCTCCCCAGGAGCCCAGGGCCTCCCTTGGCCAAGTGCCCACCTCTGCTGTGCTCCTTTATTTCTGCCACCTGCCTGGCTCCGGAAAAGCTGAGTTTGCAGTTCCTGCCCAAGTGAGGAGAGGCTGGAGGAAAGAGCACTGGCCTCCTCCCAGACATAAGGAGGATGGTGAGCCTGCCCTGGTTACTCTTTCTAGCCTGACTTCAGTTGGACCTTTGAGCTTAATAAGAAAAGAATGGGTGTGGCAATGCATGCCTGCACTCCCAGCTACTTGGAAGGCTAAGTCAGGAAGATGGCAAGTCTCAGGCTAGCCTACCTAGACAACTTAGTGAGACTCTAGTTGAAAATAAAAAAAAATTAACAGGATGGGAGACTGTACCTCACCAGTAAAGTATTCCCTAGCATGGACGAAAACTTAGGTTAACATCCCTAGTACTGAAAAGAAGAAAGAAATGGTTATGCAAGCAGAGAAACAAAGTATAATGTGCCTGCTTTTATATATATATATATATATATACATGTTATGAGCAGCATTTATTACTCATTAGAGTTTCACTGAACCTCAAACTGTGAGCCCCAGGAGCCCAGGGATTCTTTTCTAGAGGAATTTAGTACCCTACACATTGGGCCATAGAAGCTTTAAGGGTCATTTCTTGACCTTTTCTCTGGACAGCAAGGACCAGTTGGCCCCTGGATTCTGACCCTATTTCCCATGCCCCACCAACACAGTCAGCCCTAGTCAAAGCCCCAAGGTCTGGACTGCACTCATTGGAAATTCAGACAGGAACTTCCTTTCACTCTCTGACGAAAGGGAGTGCACTCAACAAATTAAGTGTGTTAGCAGAGCAGAAGGTAAATGTTTAACCTCCGAGATCATTTCATTTGAAGACACCTAGTCCTCTCTTCTGCGGACAACTCCTGAAGCAACTGTAGAGATGCAGATTGACACAGCTCTGGCCTGAGCTTCTGTTCGGCCTCCATTATGAAACCTAGAGCACCTGACAGCAACGAGTTTTTGCACAAGGTTCTCAAGGCAGGTGCACCACCAGCCTAGACGAGCTGTTCCCTTATTGATTTGGAGTCAGGCTTTAGAGAACATCTGCAGACCAGAGGCAATGGGTCAACTGTCTTTACATCATTTTACTAAAGGAGGATGGCGCTAGACTCAGAACAGACTCCACTAGCCAGGAAAAATCACTGTTCTGCCCACGTATTAAATTTCTGGGGTTGTTTTGCTGTGTTTTGAGAGAGGGTCTCACTATGTAGCTCAGGCTGGCCTCAAACTCATAAGCCTCCTTCCTGCCTCAGCCTCCTGGGATTCCAGGCGGCACCACCATGCCCACTGCCATGGACCAGCTCTACACGACTCTTCTTGGAGGCAGCTAAGTAAACAGGCTTTGCGTGATGCTACCAAACAGAAAAGCACAGCAAGGCAAAGACAGAGGTGAGCACGAGCAGAACACTGGCAAGGGTGTGGCTGTCGCGAGCCTTGTTCTCTCTGCCCTACACTCTCTGTCCGTCCTTGCTGGGTACTAACATGCCCTTCACAGACTGTAGTATCCATCTCCACCCTCTTCTGCCACCTCAACCTCCCATGGCCCCCATCAGAGGCAACTCTGTGCTCCCTGTGGAAGGAACCACAGCTTGCTCACTCTGTGTCCCGCTTCTTGTGTGCCTAGGACAGTGCCAAGCTGAAGAAAATGCCCAGGGATTCCAAAGGAGACAAAATGACAGAGCTCAGAGCTACAGAGAAAGAGTTTAAAAACCTGGAAGAATGACTTAGGGAGAGAGTTTGGATACAAAGTACTCCAGGACCAGGTGTACTTATGGTGGGAACCTTATTTGGAATTGTTCAGTGTGGTGGCTGAGTGTCTGCCTGTGCCAGGCACCAGAAGTGTTTCCATATGTACCACCTGGCTGGGCAAAAATCACACCACATGCAGTGACTGAAAACCGGGGCCCAGGACCATGGCAAGACTCGTGAGGCCTCTGAGCACAAAGTCTAGGGAGGTGGTCCCTCTCAAGTGCAGCAAACAGAGGGTGACTCCTGGCTCCTGTCAGTGCCACCTGGCATTTTGTGACCCGGAAGGAGGGAATAGTACTTTTGCCATAATTTTGTTCCCACCCTGCTTAAAACAACAGCTACCTTAATCGCTAAAGGTCCTGTGGGCCCAGGGATCTGCTGAGCGGTTCTTCGCTGGGTCACTCTCGGAGTTGCGGTTGATTGGCAGTTAGACCTGGAGTCCCTCGGAGGCTGTTATGGAACATGGGGACAGCTGGGTCTCTCTCCCTCTCCACATGATCTTGGGGCCTCTCCACTTGATATCCACATGGTCTCTCCACAAAGAAAATCAGTTTCCTGTGCTCCAAGCTAGAGAAAGACAAAGCTGCCCGTGCTTGGAGGCCACGCCTAGAACATGTGCAGCTTCCTGCCCCAGTGTCCTTGAGACCAACTTGGGCTCAGGACCAGGCCAGTTCCAAGAGAGGAAAAGCAGCACCTGTTCTCAATTGAGGATTTGATCATGAGGAATTTGCACACACTCACTGATGACTGATATAAAAAGAGAACGCCTGCTCCCAGCTCTAAGAGGAACTGTGGAACCAGGAAGGTGGAGTGACCCAGGCTGGAATCCAGACTTGCTCCCTCCTCTGAGCTTCAGTTTTACCATTTACAAAACAGAGACACTAATGCCTTCCTGACAAACTTATATTGGAAGTTTGTTAGGTACCAAGGACAGGAAATAGGATGGCGAACAGGACAGGTGACCCTGCTCCTAGTGAAAGTATGTTCCAGTGAGAGAAACAGTCGGCCTAGAAAGGAAACATACATAAATTATGCAACAGTTTGGGTCTGGAATGTCCCCCCAAACAGCGTATATTTGGAGGCAGCGGGATAACTGTGGACCTGTGTATTATTGGGAGGCAGGACATTGCTGGAAGGGCAGATGCTTGGGGTTCGCCCTGGAAAGATTGTGTCAACCTGTTGAGGTTGGGGATTGTCCAGGTCAGAACTTTCAGGTGTGTACTGTTAACTTGTGGGCTAGGAAGTGAGAAAGGGGCCCAGTTGGAAGCTTGAAGTTATTCAAGGAAGGAAGAAGAAACATTGGTACAGCTTCTTCCTAGGACAGCTCTAGCCTGGCCCGAGTCTCCAGACATCCACTTGCTCCCGCTTTCGCTTGGCCTCTGTCTGCAATGAGGTGAGCAGATCTCTAGTCTCTGCCATGTGCCACTGCCCTCGACAGCTGCCCATGAATGGACTGTGTAAGACCTTCTGAAACTGAGCCAAATAAATTTTTCCTTCAAGTGTGCATGCTGGGTATTTTGTCACAGCAATGAATAAGCACCGAAGACAAATTACATACATACGTGTAAGTTCTACGAAGGAAAAGGGATTGCTGAAAAACAGAACAGGCTGGAAGGACAGGGTGGGACAATTAGGTGACATTGTCTCAGAGGTGGCATTACGCTGAGGCCTGGTGCTGAGCGGAGATCCGGCAGGTTTAGTGCTGTGATTAGACTGGGCAGGAGGCAGGAAGTAGTATTATTTTATACTTTGAACGGAGTTGGAGGAGAGGTTTTGTGGTGGAAACATATTCGTTCATTGGCTTACCACTAACCCTGAGAAATTAAATAAAACAAAGCACTAAACATATAATTTTGCAAACACAATTTGCAAGCACAAATGCCAAGTTGTGGCAGTTCTGAGGCTGAAAATATTTGGTCTTGACTATCTTTTGCTGAAGGCTTGAAGGAATGAGGAGAAAGAAAGCCCCTGATGATCTCAAGCAGCCTTGCTTTCTCCCAAAGCTCTGATCTCTTGAAAATGTCCATTGCTCCCCCGTGTGTCAACACCAAGGGACAAAGACAGTGAGACTAATACTTCAAAACTGCCACTGCTTTACCTTCATAGGATCATCCTCTTCTTTGAGACTCCCACCACTCAGCTCTGGAGTCCCTGTCTCGAGTTCCTGCCCTCTCCCAGGCACTTCTTCAAATTCATCTGGAGTTGACAGCTGGATCCTGACACCCCGTCTTTCCTCCCTCCACTGCAGATCCCCCAATACCCACATTCTGGGGGCCTTCAATATGTCCTTGGGTGCTCCATCCAGAGCAGGCCTGGTGGCTGCATCCCTGCCTTCACCCACTGACCTCCATCCACCATGGCCCTCCATTCTCATGGCTTGTTCTGGATCTCAACAGAGCTGCTCCTGTATGGACTACAACCACCCTGCCCTCCACGCTCCTTCATCCCACCACACAGGCTCCCTCACATCTCAAGAACCTTAGAGCCAACAGAGCTTGGTAGAAAGACATTCTGGCTTCCATTCTATCCCTAGTGCTTCTAGACATTGTGTTCCTTCAGGCACTACCTTTGAAATAATAGTTCTGCGCTTGCTCCACACTTGCTGGTGGCCCATTTTCAAGTAAACCCCTCACTACAGCCCTTAGTCTCTCTTAAATGCAGCTTATTAAGGTTTTTATCCAGCCCTACAATGAAAATGCTCTTATCCTGTTCACCAAAGCCCCACATGCTGCTAAACCAGTTCCTGGTTCCCATCTGACTTGTCCTGCTAGGAGCATCTCCTCCTTCTTGATGAACTTTCTTTACGTGGCTCCAGGACACCGCTCGTCCTTCCTTACTGACCACCGCTTAGTTTCCTTCTTTACTGATCACCGCTTAGTCTTTCATCAGTCATTGTTGTTCCCCTCCTCTCCCTTTCTTTCCCCTCCTTCATCCCTCTTCTTCAACCACCTCCTCCTCCTCCTCCTCTTCCTCTTGCACCTTATTTTGGGGTGCCCAGCTTGGTCTTCAGCCCAGTGTCCACCTGCACTCTCTCAGTAAGTTCACCCAGCTTCATTCATGTCTTTAAATAAAATTCATTGACAATTCCAAAAATATCTATGTCTCCAGTCCAGATGTACATCTTAAAACTCATTTCTTGCAACTCCAACAGCCTCCTCAGCAAACATCTCCAACTCAATATGTTCAAAAGCAAATTTCTGATCTTCTCTCCCAAAAATCTGTCTCCTCCTCAGATTGTCTTCACAAAACTCCAAGTCAAACTCCTAAGAATAAAACCAAATTTCCCTCAAATCCCATATAACTACAAAATGTGTCAAATTATGATTATTAATAAGGAATTCTAATCAAGCACACTCTAACACAAATAACAAAAATATAACTACCTGAAGGTACCGGGAAGTAGCCCATAGTGCCAGATTCTAAAAGATAGTAAATTGGGAAGGGATTGTAAAGTTGATGTGAGATATATATATATATATATATATATATATGCATATATATATATGTACAAAATACTCAAATTCATTGTAAACATCATATATTGCACATGTATATTAATAAAAATAGCGGGAAAAATAAAAGAGAGTAAATACTTGAGAGAAGGGAATGTCACCTGATGAGCTTTTCATTTTTTTAGTGAGTGCGATGCAAATGAATATTCAAAGGTACATCACATGGAGCAGTTAAAAATCCAATAGGACACTTCTGACCTTTCAGGTTTGAAGAACAAGAGGAAAGGAGCTCAAGGACACCTTTATTATTTCTCAATAAACTTTTCACAAATTGAATATATTATAGGTGGAAAACACATGTAATACACCTAACCCACCCAACATTACAGTTGAGCAAGACAGTCTCAGTAGAGCTACACTGTCTTCCCCTTGTGATCGTGAGGCTGCCTGGGAGCTGAGGTCACTGCTGCTACATGACATCACAAGAAAGTGCCAGACAGCAGATCACTAGCCCAAGAAAAGACCAAAATCCAAACAAAATTCAAAGTATGGTCCCTAGGTTACTTTTTTGTTGCTGGCACAGAATACCCAACATGCACAACTTAGGGAGGAAAGATTTATTTTAGCTCACAGTTTCAGAAGGTCACAGTCTACTCACAGGTGGTCAGCTAGAAATGGTGGAATGGGGGTAGGACCAGGGCCAGAGCCCTGACTGAGCTGAATATAGAGATCTTCATGACATGGCATAAGAGAGGCAAGTCTAGGAGGAAAGGCAGAACCAGCACACACCCTTCCAGGTCAATCCCCATGTATCTGCCCCTTACTGCCAGGCCCTGCCTCCCAACAATATACAGTATCCATAAGTACATGCGGCTTTTGGGGGAATACTCCAAATCCAAACCACAGCATATGGCTTCTGCTGAACACATACCACTTTTGTATCATCATAAAAATCAAAACTCAAGTCTAATCACTGTCAGGGTTATCTATATTTTTAAAGAAGCAGGGGATGGTGGTTAAGGCCAGGTTTAATAATAACAACAAAGATATAGAAAAATATGGGAAAAAAACTTTTGGTGAATATCCCAACAAAGGGATTGGTTGGATTCAGAGAAGAGATATCAAGATTTAACTACTGCGAACCCATTAGAGGAATAGGAAGCTGAGGTAGAGTGGTGACTTAAGTGAAATGACTTAGGTGCGGTAGATTAATATGTTAAACACTGTATGGTTTCTCAGACTTGGAAAACCCAGAACACAGACATTCTTTGGAACCATATAAAGTGATAGCTGGAGCCAGGGGAAGGGTCAGGGAGGGGGTGGGAGGGTTGAAAATGGGAAGGGATTGTAAAGTCGATATGATACATAGATGTACAAAACACCCAAATTCATTGTAAATACTATGTATTACATTTGTATATTAATAAAAATAGTGGGGGAAAAAAGAAGCAGGGGAAGTAGTCTTGATTTTTAAAAAGTCTGCAGCTACTCAAAGAGTTGGAGGAAATTATGAAGGATACTTTCAGAAAAACCCATTGATGGCTAAACAAAGCAAACCATCAGCAAATACGTATTCGGTACCTTCTATCAGAGGGCATTTAGTGGCGTTAAGGACATGCCCATCAGTGTATATTCAGTTGCCAAAAAGTGTGGGCAAGTTGAGTAGAAAATAAACAGGAAGTTAGGCAGAGTGGTGCATGCCTGTCACCCAAGCAATGGGGAAGAGGAGGCAGGAAGATAGCAAGTTCGAGTAGTGCCTGGGCAGCTTAGGGACTTAGTAAGACCTTGTCTCAAAATTCAAAAACAAAAAATTAAGGGCTAGGGTATAGCTTAGTGCCAAGACCCTGGGCTCAATCCCCAGTACTGAAGAAAAAAAAAATGTTTTCTTGACACAGTGGCTGTAAAGAAAATAACACTTGTCACTTTGGGTATTTGAGGTATTGGATCATAGTAATAAAGAGAAAAATAGTCTGGATGGGATTTACATGGTAGACAGGGCTCAGTCCTCTTTGCAACTTTGCAAGAAGTTTAGATTTTATTCTAGTTGCAATTGGAAGCCAGTAGATGAGTAAAAACAGAGAAACGGTATGACTAGCCAGATTTTGGAAAGATCTCCCTGACTTCTAAGATGCATTCTACGAAAGAGGCCAACAGTAGAAGTAGGGTAGTGAGCTTAGAGATAGCTTGGATAATCCGAAGACAATGGCTGGAGCAAAGGCAGAAAAACCAAGGTATGAACAGGAGTTTGAATTCTGAATATTGAGCAGGGGTCCACTGCCAACAGGAAGTGCCAATGTACTGAGTCCCAGGTGTGAGGGGGAGAGCGGAATCATGACTAAATACTGAGATTTTGTCCTGCTCAGCCAATGGATGTTGCTGCTACTTACTGAAATATAAAAGATTCGAACTGGCTCAAACAAACATACCTCCTGGTCTGACAAGGTCGGGTGGGAGTGCTGTCCCAACAAACCTTTCTGGCATTATAGATGGGGATTAAAATGTTTGTGGTCTAAAATGGCTGTGTTAGAATCTGCAGTTAGCCAGAATGGAAAATTATAGTTCAATATTCTTCATTAACATAGGTGCAAAGGACTAAACAAATATAAAGCAAATTAATTCAATGATAAAACATCATTATCAAGTAGAGTTTATTCTAAGAGAACAAAGTGGGTTTAATATTCTAAATTCAATCAGAATAATGCATCACACTATCAAATTATATACTCATCTCAATGATGTAGAAAAGGCATTTAATAAAATTTAATACTCATTCATAGTAAAAATAGATATGGCAGAGAACTTTTTAAAATTTCCATATCAGCCAAAAAAAGAAAAAAAAAACCCTCTCTGATCACTGGCAGTGGTGTGTTTTTCATTATATATTCTTATATTTTTCCATTGCTCATTGCCCTGGCCCAGACCTCTAGCACAACGCTGAGTAAAAATGATAGTGGAAGATTTTGTCTCATTTCTAATTTGGGGGACAGAGTTCATATTTATCTGTTTAATTATAGTATTTGTCTTGTTTCAGCCAATAACAGACCACCTATGCAATTTCACACCCCAGACTTTATCACCTAGCGATGCTGTAGCCTTCTCAGTTTGTGTAAGAGTGCTGTGTGAGGTCTGGGCAATGACAAAATTGCCCACAGGTGCATTTCCCAGAATGCATCCCTGCTGTTAAATGACACAAGACTGGTCACATCCATTGGAATAACTAAAATTAAAAAGACTGCCACTAGGAAGTGCTGATAAAGATGTGGAGCACCTGGAACTCTCATAAGTGGCTGGAAGGATTTGGACAAAAATCAATGCTGGCTGAATATACCTATGCTCTATGGCTGAGCAATCTGCTCCCACTTAATGGAAATATATACAGTGTTTCTTCAACTCTGTGCAAGAATGTTTACAGCCATTGTGCTCTAATAACCCAAACTGTAAACAATTCTGGCATCAGAATTATTAAGCAAATATTTACATGTCTCATAAAGGAATAGCATTTCAAAATGCAATGGGCAAGTGCTTGCTGCACATGGCAACTTCATGGACACAATGTTGAATGAAACAAAGTGTCTATGCAAGAAGATGCATCCTGAAGGATGCTACTCAGATAAAATTCAAAGCCAGATTGGAAACCAGGAGCGCGGTTGCCTTTTGGAAGGCAGTGACCAGATCGGAATACACATGGTGCTGCTGGGGTGGTGCTAATTTCATTTATCTTTTGGGTGATTTTTCAGGTATGTTAACTTTGGGAAAATGTTTTGACATTTACACGTATAATTTATCTTTTCTGTACTCAGATAAAGTTTACTTGAAAATACATATTAAACCTGTAACAAAATACTTATATAAAAGTTTTCTTTAAATAAAAAATAATCAAATGCATAGCAAAATAGCTTATCCATCTGACAAAACTGTAACCAGAGAACAGGAGCACTTGGAATTTAAAAGTTTTATATTGAAAAAGCATTCTGTAATAGAATGGCCATAGCTAAAACCTAAGCTAATAGTGGGGAACAGGGACCAGCAAATCTTTCCTGTGAAGGAGCACAGTTTCTATTTTAGGCATTTAGGTCACACAGTCTCTGTAACAGCTGCAGAGCTCAGCAGTTGCAGCCCAAGGTGGCCATGGGTTGCATGAAAGTGAATGGGCACAGCTTTGTTTCAATAAAACTTTATCAACACCAAAGTTTGCATTGCACACAATTTTCACTGCCATAAAAAAATTATTAGTCTTTTTACTTCGTTTCAATCATTTAAAATATAAAATCCATTGTTCCTTCACAGACCATATGAAATTAAGCAAGGGCCATATATGCCCTGTGAGCAGATCTCAACCCTCTAAACCAGACCTAAACAATCAGCCCCAGAAGCCTCACATATTTTATACCTGAAATAAACAGTGAGAAAATCCAAAGAGATGAAGAAACAAGTCTAACAGACCTGGCAGGGAGAGTACAGCTTAGTTGGAACTCAGAAGCAGAGGAAGAGGATTAATGAGGGAGTAAGCCAAGACATAACGGTTCAGACTCACGGGGCTCACCACGTACCCAGGAGCAGGAAGGAAACAAGGGCCACAACTAAGCATTTCCGGTGACATTTCAGAGTCCCAAGATAAAGAGGAAACTCTTAACTGTTGCAAGGGGAAGAAATCATTTTATCTGGACAGGGTTGACAGTCAGACTCACCTCGACTTCTATACTACAGGATCATGGGTGTCGCATGCAGGAAGGTGTTATGATCTGACAAGTCTGCATGCAGCCACCAACAGTGGGGTGAGGGGCAAAAACAAAAACAAACAAACCAAAAAAAAACTTTTAACTTGGCAGCAAGAGCTTGAGGGAGCTTCCCGGGCTCCAGGCTGGGCATAAGTGTTTAGGCTCTGCACTGACCAAGTGACATGGGACCGCAGACACTCCGTGGTCCAGGCTAGGCTGGAACCTCCTGTGTCAGCTTCCCAAGTGCTCCTCTGCATTCCTCTCCTTTTCCTCCTAATTTCACAGTGGTCCTCCAACAGTGCCTGCCACAAGTCAGCAAACTAGAATAAAAGCCTTCTTAATTCTCCATGCTCATAAAATCATACCCAGGTATGAATATGAGACACAGTGGTTCTAATCAACAACAGGCCACACGCGCTGTGGTGGTCCCTTAAGATTATCACGAAGCTGAAAAATCCCCACCTCCCAGGGGTGCCTTAGTTCTAATGTCATCACCAATGCATCATTGTCTTGTGTGTGGTGACGCTTGTGACACAACCTGCCAGCCAGATAAAAGAGTAACACAATAAATACATGAAGAACTGTCAGCATCTTCAGCCATCAGAGGAATGCAAATCAAAACAACACTGAGATTCCATCTAACTCTGGTTTAAAAAAAAAAAGTGGTTATTATCAAGAAGACAAGAAACAATACACAGTGGCCAGGCTATGTGGGAAAACTGTTGGTGGGATCACAAATGGCTCCAAGCACTATAGAAATCTGCATGGAGATTCCTTTAAAAACTGAAAACAGAGGCTCATTTGACCCAGCTACCTCTCCTCTGGGTATCTCTCTAAGGAGCTGTAGATGGCCTGTTACAGCGGTCCATGCCTACCCACGCTTACAGCAGCACAGTTCATAACGGCTAAATCCTGGAAGCAGCCTATGTGCCCATCAACAGATGAGGAGACACGGTAAGTGCAGGATACGCATTGGGAGAGCACCACTCTGCCTTAAAGAAAGAGAACTGTGAGTCATCTGTAGGAAGAAGAATGCACCTTGAGACCATCATGCTTAGCGAAATGAATCAGACACAAGAAGTTAAATATCACGTGGTTTCTACTAGGAGAAACCCAAAGCTTAAACAAGTAAAAGAGCCCAAAACAAGAGATGGTAGGACATACAGAAAGAGAATCTGGGGAAACGGGAAAACAGGGATGGGAAAGGAAAGAGAAGTGATAATGATTAAGATGCAATATATTTCTCAAGTTGAATGTAACTATAATGTATTGCACTATATACTAAAAGAATAATTCCTGGAGGAAAAAGTGGAAAATATTTTATGTAAAGTTCATAATAATAATAAATTACTATGTTACTGGTTTGTGCATTTATTTACTATGTTGTATACTTTTTGCTGTTATTTTGAGCATATTCCTACTCACACAACAAAACAAAAAGTTTGCTGTAGAACAATATGTTGCTGTAACTACAACAGCCTCACACACACCGCGTTTACCACGTCTCCTGATCGCATCAAGAGGCCACTGGGAGTGGCGGGCTGTACCACTAGGTATGTGGAAGTTCACTGGGGGATGCGCCCACTGATGTCTTTCTCTGGATACCTCTAAGCTGTTAAGGGCACATGACCTGTGTACACACTGTATATGTACAGCCCTAGCTTTTTATTTATTTATTTTGAGATGGAGTCTTGTTAAATTGCCAAAGCTGACCTTGAACTTGCGATTCTCCTGCAGCAGCCTCCCAAGTAGCTGGGATACAGGCATGCACCACCCAACCCAACTGACATTTTCTTTTACAGCCTCCACGCTATTTGCACTTAAGCACTCTGGTAGGGGTAAGAGATATCACACTGGTACTCTAATTCGCGATGCCTCTCCCACCAGTAAGCAGATTTTCTTACGTGTTGACCCTCTGGTTTCCACTTCCATGAACTCCCCATCCACTTCGATTAGCTGCTTACTGTCACATTCTAAGAGCTCTTTGTATGCGATCGGTAGAGATAAACTTTGTCATCTCTATTAGGTATTCTTCATATCTATTGATATTGTTTACATATTTACCACACAAAGAGTTTTAACCTTTATGTATTCAGATACATCTAGCTTTTCTTTCTTTTTTTGATACAGGGTCTTGCTCTGTAATCCAGGCTGGTCCTGAACTCACTATGGAGCCCTGGCTGGCCTTGGACTCAGGGCAATCCTCCTGCCTCAGCCTCCCGAGTGCTGGGATTACAGGTGCGTGCTACCACGCCCAGCGTATGTAGTGCTGGGGAACTGAACTCAGGTACTTAGCACTTGACTTAGCGCTTGCTAAGCAAGCACTTTAACTGCTGAGCTGTTCCTCCCGCCCCCTAGCTTTTCTTTGAAAGGTTCCGAGAGGGTAGTCTGGCCAAGAAGGTCTCCCTTCCCTGCCGGCCACCATGGAGGCTGCTATATATTGCTCCTTGTATTTAGTTCTACAGTACAGCTATAATATTTTTTTCTTAAATAGAAATTAAGTTAGGATTTTTTTCTTTGAGTTGAATGATGAATTGTGGTAACAATGTTTATTAAATAAATCTCTCTTTTACCTATCAAAGTAACCCATCACTTTTGTTACCCATTAACTTTTCTTATGGATAGATTTTATGAGAAAGCTGGTATTGCTTTACTGAGATAAAAATCAAATTACTGATCTAATTTTTGTTACACTTTCTCTTTGAATGTTTCCTTTCCTCTATGTTCTTTTGTGCTGTTTGTGTCTCTGTCTCTCTCAAAGATGCCTTCAAGTATTTTCTGCAATGCTGGGTTTGTGGTTGCAAATTTCTTTAGGGATTCTTGGTCATGAAAAATTTTTACTTCTCCTTCAATATTCAGGAATAATTTTGCTGGATACAAAAACCTGGGTTAACACTTGCTGACTTTTAAAGCCTGAAAGATTTTTCTCCACGCTCTACTGGCTTTTAAAGTTCGCATTGAGAAATCTGCAGTAATTGAATGAATTTGCCTAGGTAAAATAATGTCTGTTTTTCTGTTGCTGCTTTTCATATTCTCTCTTTATGCTGAATTTCTGAGGTTTTGATTATGATATGTTGTGGTGAGTCTCATTGCTGGTTGATGTTATTTGGTATTCTACAAGCTTCTTGTACCTGAAAATTAATTTTTTTCCTAGACTTGGAAAAATTTATTGCATGATTTCAGTGAATAAATTCTTCATGCCTTTGGTGCTGCCTTCTGCTCTTTCTTCCACACCCATAATTCTGAGATTGGTTCTCTGTGAATCATCCATCTGCTGTTGTATCCAGATACTTTGCTCATTTCTAATTTTGGAGTCATGCCTAATTATAGCATTTGTTTCCTCAGCCTTGTCTTCAAGGTCTGAAATTCTGTCCTCACAATGTTCAATTTGATTTCTCCTGCTTCCAAATGTATTTTTCATATCCTGAATTTCAGGTAGATTGCTTTTCAAAATTTCCACTTCTCTATCAAAATGTTCCTTCCTATCTTATATTTCTTTATCTCAGCCAACTTTCTATTTGTGGCTTCTATGCTCAGTAAGCTTTGTATCCATTAGGACCACTATTGGTTTAGTAAGTTCCTCTTTAAGCCCGCTGATCATTGCTTGCATTTCTTTGAGAATATCTTGCTTGAACTGGCTGTTTGACTCATTTATTTGCTTTTTGACTTTCATCCCCACAAATTCCACTATTTCAGGGCCCATGATATTAGTTTCTGGGGTCTTAGGCATTTCTGTGGCGTCCTATTGTCTTGTCTTCTTGCCATGTTTCTGTAGTTGACGGACCTCACTTTAAAGGCCTAGCTGATATGTTTCTTTTTACAGGCAAGAGGGTGGGAAGTAGGGGACTAAATTCCCCTGTGTTCTGTACTGGGAAGAGGCAGTGAGGGAGAACCTAATAGCCCAATGGCCTCTGAGGTGTCTTGTTCACCCCCCAAGCCCTGTCACCAAAGCTCTCCTGCCTATCCTGGCTTCCCTCTCTTGTGGGCAAGGCTCTCCACCCTGGAAGGTGCTTCCACTACCACCTGAGCCATTCTGGGAGTCTGTGGCCTTTCTCTCCCCTCCACAATTGTCTCTTGTGCCAGTTTCTTCCCGGGCATTGTGACCCTCAGAACCCTGATGTGCTCTTCTGAGCCTTCTTTTGCTGTAAACAATTTAGTCTCAGGCCCTTTTTCTTTTTTTTAAAAATGGCTTCTGCTTATGTCACTGCCTGTTATGGCTGCCAAATGCTGCTTCTGGTCTAGGTTCCAGGAGGTCTTTTCTAGGGAAAACTCACAGTGCATTTGCAGTATATACTACCTGTTGGCTTGCTTTTGGAGGCTGGAGCTACCAGCTGCTATCAATTCCTGCTTCTCCCAGATCTGCACGTACCTCATTCAGAGGTTCCGGGCTCTGGGCTCTCCTCCATCTGTGGACGCTAGCAGCTCCAGTCCTGGGGCTACTTCCTGTGCTGCTGTTTTCCTCTGCTTCTGATGTGTCTTCAGGATTTCTGACCTTTCTGTTCCTTTTGATTGTTATGGCACTCCTTCCTCTAGTAGCCAAGTTGAACAAGCAGTTTTTAATTATAATCGCAACTTTTTAAGTGAGTCCACAGGGAGACACTGCATAGCTCTGTTACTTGGCTACCATCATGACCAGAACTCCCAAAAATAAATCTTCAAACATTTTCCATTCTCCTTTGTGGTAATTGGTCCTTTCAAATTTGTGTTTTCGATCAGTTTTGGTAAGTTCATTTTACTAGGAAACTATCATTACTAGAAAACTATCAAACTTCTTTTTTTTTTCCAGTGCCTATTACCATGAAGTCACAAACAGTATTCTATTATAATGCCTTAAATGTTTTCATCTGAAGTTAAGTCCCACTGCCATTCTTATGTTTATATATTTTGCTTCATTTTATATTTAATTAGGGTAACATGAAATTTATCTATTTCATCAGTTTTTTAATGGACAGCTGAATTCTGTTTTCTTTATTTAGATTTTTATTTTCTATCCCATTATTACCTACAATTTTCTCTCTATTTCTTTTGGCCTACTTTGTTGTACCCTAATTTCTTAAGATGAATATATAATGCTTTTGTTATTGTTATTTTTTAGTATAAAGGTACTTACGGCTCTAAATTATCTATAAATACAGACTTCTCTGTGTCCCATAGGATTTTTATTTAACATATATTAATTGTACATATTAATGGGGTTCAGTGCTTTATTTCAACTCATGCATAGAGTGTGTACTGATCAAATCAAGGTAATCAGCCCTTCCTGATCCATGTCATTCTTCAGGACTGGAGCTCTCCTCTTCTAGATCTTCACAAACTAAGTAATAGTCTACTATGAGCTACAGCCACCCCGCGGGCTGCAGGATACTAGACTGTTCCTTGTATCTCCCTGGGCTTTGGTGCCAGTGATCCAACTTCCCTTCTCCCCTCTCCCTCTACCTCATCCACTTCCTAACCTCTGCTAACCACAACTCTAAAGTCAAGCCGATTTGGGTGTAGTTTGTTCTCTTTTTCATTGTAGCTTAGCGGGTATGTAATTTGTTTGACTTCCTTGTTATAAAAGTTAATTGGGAGTATATCACTTAATTTCTTAAGAGTCAGAACACTTTTACTGACATTTTATTACTAATTTTGTGATTTATCATTTGTATACTAGAGAAAATGATTTCCTTTGTGACCAACTTAAGTGCAATCACTTTTTCTAAGTATTCTATGGCTATCATGAAAAAAATACATCTCATCTCTTTGAGGTATGGAGGTGTATGCAACACACTTATTAAATCAAGTTTCTCATCCTAGCATTTCATTCTTCTATATTTCTGCTTATTCTGCCCACTAAATCTGTCAAATCCTGAGGCAAATGTATTCAAATCTCGCACTATCCTTTTATTTTATCAGGTTCTCCTTATATTTCAAATCATTTTTGTTTATATATGTTACTAAGTTATTAGGTGTATAGACATTCATTTTTATGGTTATAACTCATACTTTATGCTTTTATCATTAAATGCCTTCTCTATTTATTTTTATTGTCTACTTTAAATTCTAAGTCATCTGATCTTGACACACTATCTTTCTTTTTTGGTTGCATTGTGTAGAACAACTTTATCAACCATCATTTCTACTATTTTCTATCACATATTTTAATATGTATAAGTTATACCTAACTGGCTTTCATTGTTAGCATTGAATATGACAATCTCTATACTTAATGACTGAACTTAATCCATTCATAATTGTTATAATGACAATATACTTACACTTGGTTATATTCCTTCTGTCTTTATTTAACTGAAGTATTGGGCCTTTTGTATTTTTCCATGTTTTGTCAAGATGCTGATTATTCCGTTTGCCTTATTCTAACTGTTGTAATCATTTTTATAAAATGATATGTACATGAAAAGACAAAAATACTGACATAATGAATTATTATGAAATGAACACCAAAATAACCACCACTTAGATAAAAAATAGAACTCCACTGTCATCTCAGAAGGCTTCTAATAGGCCTTATTTTGTTTCTAAGTATAAAAAACTGGAAACCAAGTATAAGAGATGCACATTATGGGCTCAGGTGTTTACTCTCAAATTTATATGCTGACCTCTTAGCACTCTGTGCCTCAGAATGAGACTTTATTCTGAGATTGAGTCTTTAAAGAGGTAACTAAGTTAAAGTGAGATCATATGACTGGACCCTAATCCTAGTGACTGCCAGTCTCTTTCATAAGTCTATACCAACATAAATAAATAAGAATATATAGCGCTTCCTTGAAGAAGAATTCTAAATAATTTGGAGGCACATAAATCTCTACTCCTTAAGTGTAGGTCACACACGATGAGTTCCTTCTGAACAATAGAGAAAGGGAGGAGGGGAAGTCACGTCATGTTGAGAAACCTGACAAACATTACCTCAGCTAGGTAATCAAGGTCAACATCAACTGTGACAGTCGTGTTAACAATAGGACTCTTGATATGAAGTAATGATAATGTTATTTTTGTATGTATGATCCTCCTCCCCCAAACCCCAGAATCCCAGTCTATTCACCAGAAAAAAAAAAAATTAGACAAAGCCCAATAGAGAAGGATCCTTCCATATGTCTGATCAGAATGCCTCAAAACTGTCCAGGGCATCAAAACCACAGAAAGTCTGGGAAACTGTCGCAGCCAATGGGAGCCTGAGGAAACATGGTAAGTTAAATAGAATGTGGTTTTCAGAATGAAATCAGAAGAAAACACGTTACCTTAAAACCAAGCAAATCACAATAAAATAAGGACTTCAGCTAATAATGTTACCAACAGTAGCTGAATAAAGAGTGACAAATGTACTATACTGAAGTCAAATACCAACAGTAGGGGAAACACAGTAGAGCATATGGGAACTCTGTCCGCAGTCTTTTTTTAGGTCTTATTTACATACTACGAAGTTCCCACTTTCAATGTCCAAACCAGTGATTACCAGTACATTTAATTTCAGAAAAAGGAAGTAATGAACAGTTTCACAATCTGGGGGAAAAAAAGTAGGAACAACCAACCTCATTGTCTACAAACTGAAGAACAGATAAATAAATATGGTTGATCCACACAAAATTAAGTGTATTCATTTTCATTAACTTTATAAAAACACAAAAATTCTACATATGTAGTATTATGATATTTGAACGCATATATATATATATATATATATATATATAATGTTTAAATCAGACTAAATACATCTATTTCCTCAAATATTTATTATTTCTTTGTGATGAAAACCCATTCTCAGGCTATGAGGAATAGTGCTGGTATGAACATTCGTGCACAAGTGTTTGTGTAGACGTTATCTTACTTCTCTCATGTACCTATCTAGGAGTACCTGGGTCACATAATGAAATTATCTTTAACTCTTTGAAAAACTGCTAAAATATACACATAAATAAGTACATTTTTATGGGCATGAATAAAAAAAAAACAAAAACAATGATGACTGATATTATTATATGGGGAAAGGAGATGGAAACAAAGTTAAGAATCAATGGTCTAATAGTGACTGCCTCAAGGAACAGGATTGGGGGTGCAGCTGAAGAGGTAAGACACCCATTTGTAGCCACTCCCAACAACTTTTTATCAAGTCATGTACTCAGGTCACCTTGATTTGAAATTTTTTAGGTGAGAAGAGAAATAAGTGTGTGTTCCCAAAGCAGGAGGGGAGGTACAGGAGCCCAGGTTGTTGGGGTGGGGGTACTCACAAAGGGGACAAAGAGAATGGAGCAAACTCAAAGGACCTTTCCAAGGAGTCAGAGACAGAAGTGGAGACGGTGAGGAATCCACCCAAGCCACTTGTACCAGAATCACACATGACCACTGAAATCGTTCATAACTAGTAGTTAGCGCCAACACTGAGAGCCTATGTGCTCAGCTTTCCGATGGCTTGGGTTAATTAGAATGTCCCCAATGAGACAACCTGTCTAGCATGTTATCCTATAAAGTGACAAAGCTTTTCAAAAGACTTCCTTTAAAAAGAAAAACATTGTATCACTTAGAATATTTTCATCCAAGCAATGCATATTCAAGTAAAAGTGACTTGGACATGTGGCTTCTTTTTCTCACACGCCAAGGAGTGTAGGGAAGGCAGTTTCCAGGGTCAGTTCGGCAGCTCCAGGGCGAGGTCTCCGGGACCTTGAGGATTGCATTCCAATCCTCAGGAGTTTCTCAAGCAAAGCTGCAGCCGCTCCAGCTTCCTCTGCTCACAGGAGGGCATCCGAAAGCAGGAAGAAAAAAATGAGAGGCTTGCTACAAGTGTATCTCTCTTTAGCGCCTCCCCCCCCCCCCCCCCCCCCCCCCCCC
>PVKB01004236.1:0-74332 GCA_004027205.1 Ctenodactylus gundi | reverse complement strand
TGCCACAACAAAATACGCCAGCCTGGGAGACTTTAACGGACATTTGGTTTTGCGCAGTTGCAGGAACTGTTCTAAGTCCATGTTCAGAGTGCCAGTAGGTCTGGCTTCTTCTGTTCTCTCGCTGGCTGGCGGACAAAGCCTTCTCTCTGTGTCCTTATGGGGCCTCTTCTCTGTGGACACATTCCTAGGGCCTCTGCCTTTTCTTACGGGGACACCCGTCAGACTGGATCAGGGCTCCACCCTTCTGACCTCATCTGACCTCCTCTACTCCTCAAAAGCCCTATCTCCAAATACAGCTGCCTTAGGGGGTTAGGGCTGCGATCGATCGATGGGTTTGGGCAGAATCGATTCAGCCCCTAACAGCAGATAATCAGGACCGTATGCCCTAGGGACTAGCCCGTGAGGTAACTGTGGCCACCGTCCCCTTGTGAACTGCCCCATCTTTCTCTGCATCCTCTCTTGTGTTCTGGCCTGGTTCTGCAGATTCCCCTGAGAGCCCCTGGCAGGCAGGGCCGCTGGTTCTCCTCTCCCCACCGTCCTCTCCGCGTATCACTTAATAGCACTTACAAGGGTCTTGACTTTTAAGCAACGTGACATTCGGTGTGCATTTAAATGCCATCCATTACCATCAAATGGTGACATTTCCTTCATTTGTAATTCAGAAAAAGAAAACACATGCCCAAATACAGCGGAGAGACACTCACATCAAAGATAATGGGCCCAAACAATTGCTGTCCCTTGTACTTCAAGTTTGCAGAAGGGAGCTCATAAAAGATTAAAGCAAAGGCCGCAGGAACAGGTTTGATCAATCACTTGTCACTTGAGGTTAGCACAGAAGTTATTTTAACAAGATATTACTTGAAGAATTTCCCCCCATAAATCTTTTATTAAGTCCAAGAATCTCAGTCGAGACATTCCCCATCCAGGATCGTCAGAAATAATGCTGCTTCGTAGGAGCGCCCCTTAAAACCTGAGGATAAGAGATTCTAAGTGCCAAACCCACTGACCTTCCCATAAACCTAATATTATTATTGATTTTCCTCTACTCACAGAGGTGAAATATATATGTACTTTGGAAGCAAACGTTAACGAGCCTGGCCAGATAAGCCTGGACGAAGCCGGTGAGTATTCATTTTGCACTCTGCCCTGCTTGGAGCTGAAGCCCCCGACGGTCATTCTGATTGCTGTGTACCACCCCTGGGCACCGTAAAGAAAGGGCAGCCAAGGCAAAAGCGTCCCAGGGACCTTTCCTGGCTGTGGCGACCTCCCGGATCTAGGCAGGATTTCCTATTCATAGACTGCAGCAGGGAGGCAGGTCCTCCCGCGCCTCCCCGGGGCGGCTCTGCTGTGGCCCCCTCACTCAGCCTTTTTTCCCCTTGACACCTAATAAGCTGGTTAAATCTTTACAAGTGTATGTGTTCTTGGGATCCTTTTCTTTTTCTTTCGTAATGTATGCGTTCAGTTGTCCAGTGCCATTTGCTGAAAAGATTATCTTTCTGCCCTTGCGTCGTCTTTGCCAAAGATCAGCAGACTAGTATTGGCATAGGTCTGTTTCTGGCTCGGTTTGGTGTTCCGTGCTGATGATCGAGCCGGGCCTTGCACACACGATGCAAGCACTTTGTCACTGATCTACAGTCCATGGAAACTTCACTACCAATTGCTGATAGTCACAAAATAACTTGCTTGGATATAGTGTCCAGTGCGAGAGGGGGATATTCTCTTTGCCCTGTTCTTTCTTTCTTTCTTTCTTTCTTTCTTTCTTTCTTTCTTTCTTTCTTTTTCATTTGCATTCTTTTCCACTGTCAAGAGAAGAAAACAGAAGGAAAAGAGAAGATGGAAGTAAGGGAAGGGAGGAGAAGGGGAGGAGACGGGAGAAGCAGGGTGGGGGGAAGGAAGAGAAATGGACTTTTGAAGAAAGTGGCAACAGGAAGTTTTATTGGCTGGGTTTGGCATAACAAAGTCTGGCCCAGGCTGCATCCCCAGAGGCCATTGTGTGGCTGTCAGCTTCACTCCGGGAAGAACAGGCTCATTGTTTACTATTGGTCAACTGCCAAGATCATCTTATACATTAAGACCTCTCTCTTGGAATTTGAGACTAATTAAAATTAAAATCTATCAGTCTAGACAATGGGAATGCTTGAAATACAGCAGAAACAAATGCTTTTAGGAAATCATATGTACAATAGGTACTGGGTAAGTTTATCCTTAAGCCTTTGATTTTCAAAAAGAAAAAAAGTGTGTATATATATGTATGTATTCTAAATAGGTTGTCAATGTTCTGATTCATGCCATTCATTTAGGTCTCCCAATCCCTGTAAATTGGACGATTAAAATATATGGCACAGTAAGTAATTATAATATGAAGGATGTTTTTACATAAACTAATGGAGATTAGGCAAGTTATAGGAGGTGTAGATCGGGCCACAAAAAAATGACTTGAAATATCTTAAATTTTTGTGGTTCAGGTACGTCTTCTGAAGCCTCACCATTACCAAGATGTGTCACTATCCATAGCCTAAAATGTGTCAGTAGCTATAGCCTAAAATGTGTCCACCCCAGCCCTAAAAGCAGACACAGCCTCTGAAACACCTAGGACTCAAAACTAATACATTGTTTGGGTCTTGCTTTGTTACTTTTGCGAATCTTTTTGTACTGTGGAGTGAAGTCAGAGCCTCAGACATGCCAGGTAAGTGCTCTACGTTGGAACTGCGCACTGCGCCCCCTTTGTATTTTATTTTGACACCTTGAAGTGGCGCTCCTTCCACCTCAGACTGAAAATACCTGGCATCAGAGATATGCATCCCACACATCCATCTGCATGTCCCTTTTGTGTGTGTGTGGAGTGGGAGGGAGCGGTACTGGATATCTTCGCACTTAGCTACATCCACAGCCCATATTAGTTTGTATTTTGTGGCAGGGACTATTTAAGTTGCCAAATTGCCCAGGCTGGGCCAACTTGCAACCCTCCTGCCTCAGCCTCCCTGAATGGTGGGATTATAGGTCCATGTTACCAGGGTCTGCTCCAGCTTCGTTTTCATTTTTAAAATACAATCCCTTTTGCACCACCCTATGATAGGAACTCGTCCTCCCTCTCCCAGGGATCACCTTCTTTCTGCACTTCCAGGTGCCCTCAGCTGACTGGCCTGAAAATATAAACTGGAAGATTCAAGAAATAAACATGTCAGAAATTCTATTGCAGAATATTATTATAATTATTCTATTGCATTGTTAGTTATTGCTGCTAATCACTTCCTTATTTAATTTATAAATTAAATATTATCATAGGTATACACACACACATGGGAAAAACATTATATCTACAAGGTTTGGTAAAATCCAAGGTTCCAGTCATCGAGTGGAAGACTTAGAACACACACCGTGGATAAGGAGGACCACTGTACATGGACTATGTAAGTCTCTGTGGGGGACAATTTGGTGACGCAGATCACAAATGTAAATGCATGTGCCCTTTGACTTAGTAGCTTTCTGTCTGGAATGCACAGCCTATAAATCTATTCAGACACCCGCTAAAAAATGTATGGACAACAGTATTTGTTAAGGCACTCAGCTTTTCCCTAGACACGTGGTTATTAAGTATCTTCTAGCATACCTCTGGCTCCCTTTCTTTTCCATTTTCATTGCAATGTTGCATATCCTCAAGTGTGCAGATCTTAGGTGGTCTCTTGGTCGACTTTTACATATGCATGCTCCCAAATAACCATCATCTTAGTCACTCTAATCAAGAAACTGAATGTTTACATAACACACACTAAAATACTCCTCCATGCCTCTCGCTAGTCCCAACACACCCACATACACACACCGCAGTCATCACCACTCGGCCCCCCTCCATCATCGATTAGCTCTGCCTCTTCTTACACACCTGATCAACCGACACACGGCATGCTCTCCTTAGTGTTTGGCTTTTTCATTCTTCCCTGTGTAGGTGAGATCCACACTGTTGAACATAACTAGTTTATTTCTTCCTGTGCAGTATTTCATCCTATGAATACACCACAACATATGCCTTCATTCTACAATCCATGATGGCATTTGCGTTATTGCCGGTTTTTAAATAAAGCTTATATGAATATTTTTGTGCATCCTTTTAGGAGATACATGCATTTTTGTTCCTTAGTTATAAATCTAGGAACCTAATTGCTGGATTTGCAATTGGAAGAAATGTTTGCTTGATGTTTGCTTTTTTTTTTTTTTTTTTTTGAGATAGATTCTTACTCTGTAGTCCAGGCTGGTCCTGAAATCACTGTGTAGCCCAGGCTAGTTCTGAACTGAGGCAATCCTCCTGCCTCGGTCTCCTGAGTTCTCGGAGTACAGCTATGTGCCGCCACGCCTGGCTTCTGTGGTACTGGCGGATTGAACTCAGGGCCTTGCCCTTTCGAATCACGTGCTCTAACCATTCTGCTATTTCTCTAGCCCATGCTTTAACTTTCATAGATACTCCAGATATTTTTCCAAAATTTTTCTACAACTTTACTCTTCTATCGGCAAAGCGTTAGAGTTCTAGTTGCCCCATGTTCCCACCACCACTTAGAATAGTTCATTCAGTTATTCTGCAGAGGGTACAATGGTGTTTTATGATTGCCGTTCACATCTCCTGACAAATAAGTATGCTTAGCATCTCTTCATATGTTTATTTCCCATTTTAAAATCGTTTTACATGTGTGTAAAGCATCTGCTCAAGTATTTTGCCTATTTTTTTACCTGTTTTGTCTCTTCTTTATTGGCTTGTATGAGCTCTTTATGTATTCTAGGTATAAATCCTTTGCCAGATACATGTTTTGCAAATATGTTCTGAAGTGTCTGGCTTGCTTTTCTTTCTCTCTCTCTCTCTCTCTCTCTCTCTCTCTCTCAATACACACACACACACACACACACACACACACACACACACACACACATTACTTTTTGAGACAGGGTCTCACTCCGTATTCCAAGCTGGTTCTGAACTCACTATGTAGTCCAGGATGGCCTCAAACACACAGTAATCCTAATGCCTCAGCCTCTCAAGTGCTGGGCTTACAGGTGTGTGCTCCCACACCAGCTTGTGGCGGTGGTGGGGGGCGGGGAGGTTTATTTCAAGCCCCTGTGCTTTCTAGACAAGCACTTTAATCCCTGAGCTATGCCTCCAGCCCTTAATATTATATTTTGAAGAGCGGAAGTTCTTCATTTGAACCTCCTTTCTGGTGGATATTATTTCTGAGTATATAAACACTGGTCAATATATTTTGGCTACACGGTGATCATGAAGATATTCAATTTCCTTTCAGATAACATAATGTTTTATCCTTTATCTGCCTCCATCCTTTATCAAATGTAAATCAGACCATAAACATTTAAAATCCACCTGTCTTGAACACGGATACCTGACTTGACCCACATATACTTATTTCAAGTATCTTTCCAAAAAAGTTAAAGTCATCATACAGTAGTGGCACATGCATACCCGAGTTTATAGCAGCACAACTCACGTTAGGTAAATCTTGGAAATAGCCAGTATGTCTATCAACAGATGAATGGATAAAGAAGATGTAGTGTTTTTATACAATGGAGTACTATTCTGCCATACAGAAAGATAAATTTGAGTCATTTTTTAGAAAAATGGATGTGTCTTGAAACAATCATGCTTAGTGAAATGAATCAGGCACAGAGGTTAAGTATTGCATGGTTACTTTAAAATGAAAAAACAAAGTATACAAAAATGAAAGAGCAAAAGAAAATAGAGATGAAAGAAAATCAGAAGATAGACTGTGGAGAAAGAAAGGAGATGAGGGGTGATGAGAGGTTGAAAAGGGGAAAGGAAAAGTAAAAATGATCAAGGTGCAGCACATGTAAGCACCCACATGTACTAGTAAAAAGAGTAATTTCGGTAAAATAAAATAAAATTCACCAACCCTAAAACCATCAAAGACAACATAATCACTGGACTAACTTTGTTCTATGAGAACAGGTACTAGGCAGATACACTTGAACTTGCAAATGTGTAGGTTGTCTGATTGGGCATTAAATTCAGGGGGAAATAGGGGGAGGGAGGGTACTATACGGCCATAATCTTTTCCACGGTGGCACATTTATTAGAAGTTTCTACCTGTGCATTTTGCTGTAAGTTATTCCAAGGCTAGGCCAGATGATTGAGCCAACAGCCCCAGCTGGTAAAATTCACATACTTGAATGAACATGATGGTTGTTTTATTTTTAAAATTATGGTCCTAAAGCCCTTGTCACAAATATATTCTGAAGATAAAATGTAAGGCAAACATTTGATGCACCGTTGGGATTCTGATGTGACTGCCTTTGTCTTGATATGTAAATGACATTAGAGATTCAAAGACACTTTGCTGTGGTCTTCCACCCTAAAGCTGACCCCAAGCCCAAGCCTGTGCACCAGCCTGAAGCCCCAGTGGTGGGCAGACAGATGAACACGCCACCCCCAAGACCACCGGAGAGTATGCCCACCTTCCAAACACAGGAAAATCTGCCCTTCACTGCAGTGATCTACAGAAACTTAGAACGTCTATAAAACACGCAGCGGCAGTCAATAGAGATTTGCAGCTGCACCCTTGACGAGTCGTTAAATATTTATGCCACTGCTGTACTTAAGTTACTCATGAAATTACATTGTATGCAATCTTTACACATTCACCAAAACGTTGATTAAATATCCACTACTCTGTTTAGTGTTCTGCGATAGGAAATTACATTCTTTGAGTCAGCAAACAAGCAGTGAGCAAACCGGCCCCTCTGGGATAGGAGGAGCTGTCCTGCCTGTCTTGGTTGTCATATGTCCCCTGAGGGTGCACACAGTAGGTGAACCTGGAAATGGATGGAGGATGTATGAACCTACCCCATGCCCTATTACTCTTCACCCCAATCCAATGAGCGCTTATTATTTACTAATGAAGAAACAGATTTGGGAGCATTTAGATAACCTGTGCAAAATCATGCTTCTGTATGTGCAGAGGACGGAGGGACGGCAAGATTCAAGTCTGTATCTTTCTGCGCCCTAAGTCTTCCCCGGTGGTTTCCCACAATGGCCACAGGCTGAGGACAAGGAGCAAAGCCAGGGCTAGCCAGGAAAGCTGGGCTTATATAAGATGCTTCTCAGCAGATTTAAGTTTAAATCTACCTGAGGAACTTTTCCCAACTGCAGAGACCCAGGAACTTCTCACTATCTAAATTTTAAAGCTGAAGCTAGGGGCAGGAGGAATAGCACAGCATTTAGAGCACTTGCTTAGCAAGCACAGGCTCTGAGTTCAATTCTCCAGCACCACACAAGCCAGGCATGGTGGTGCACGCCTCTAATCCCAGTGTTCAGGAGGCTGAGCAGAATCTTGTCTCAAAAATAAATAAAGTCAAGGCTAGTGATTTTGCTAATAAATGCACATGAACAGGTTTTCCAATTCCCTCTTCATTCCCGGAGATGTTATTTAGTATACTTCTTTGATGACTGGCAATACACAAATTGGTTTTAATATCAATAATGTACCATTTGGAAAACATTCAATTTCTGGGCCCGCCAAAAAAACATCCCTCCATGTGAGGATTTATTGAATCCAGTCCTAGGAGGCTGTGGGAGAGTGGAGTTCCTTAAGCAGAAGCATAAACAGATGGTCTTTGGAAAGTGCTCGCGTTCTTAAGCACTGA
Organism: Ctenodactylus gundi; assembly: GCA_004027205.1. NCBI lineage: Eukaryota > Metazoa > Chordata > Mammalia > Rodentia > Ctenodactylidae > Ctenodactylus > Ctenodactylus gundi. The sequence continues at coordinate 66,670 of PVKB01004236.1, read as the reverse complement.
ATTAGTTTTGGACAGAATGGAGTCACATATGCCAATGCTTGTTGGCCAGCGGGGTGGTAGCAGGAAGGCATCAAAACTATCATGACATTCCTCAAACCTTTGGGCTTAATGTGGGCCTCGGTGATCTGATAGCAATGGTTACAAGTTGCCAGGTGTCCCCTCAGTAGGATAACTTAGAAAAGAAGCAATGATTGGCAGCTAGTAATAGGATGCTCAATGGGGCTTAGAGCAGCTGAAAGCACCTGATGCTCAATGCATCCTTCAGGGCCATCTCTGCTGAAGACCAGCATTCAATAGAGCTGAAGCTGCCAGCTTTCAGCCGCATCCAACACAATAACCCCAAGACGAGCCCACAGGCACATCCGGGCTGAGCTCAGTTGGCTCTTCACAGCCTCCCTCTCTGAATCAGCCCTTCTTGTCAGGCTCCTTCAGACTCCTCATTACCAGAGGCCTCTTTCCTGTCTTCAGCTGTCCTCTGAACCCACCATCTCAGCACAGACCCACTCCCCTGGCCCGCAGCCCTACCTAACACGGCCTCCAGTCCCGTCCTTCTGTATCTGGCACTTCCGTCTCTTCCCGCAACTTCCTGCCTCGTGTGCCCTGACCTCGCTTCACTGCTAGCACTTCCTCAGAAACACAGAAATCTTGTCACCAGTCCCCAGCCCGACACATACCATGTACTCGGCCAGGATGCGCTCAGCCCTGAACCCAGAGATCCTGAAGCTTTCCTTCCCTCCGCTGCTCTATGACGCTGAGTGTGGCTGCTACTGTTCCTCTCACACCTCCTCCTGCTCTTGGCACCTCAGACTCTCCTCCTTCCCCAGATGCTCCTGGGCCCCCACTCCAGGTCCCCTTCCAGATCCCCTGTCTTTCCACCTATCTTCTTTACTCTCTTGACAGAAGTCATCATTATCCCTAGACTGGGGTATCCAAATTCAGTCTGCTCTATAAATTCATGTTTTTTCCCTGAGATGACATTCACATTATATACAAGAAGCTACCTTAGGATTACCGTTCTGGAAATTTCATATGACAAAGAATCACAGAACCCATGGTCTTGGGTCTGGCCTCTCTGACTCAGAATAATGTCTTCAAGGTCTACCCACATGGTAGCCTGTATCATGACTTCATTTCTTTTCAAGGCCAGACGATATTCCATTGTATGGATGTTTGGGTTCCTTCCACCTTTTTATGAATAACGCTGCTGTGAAAATGAACTTACATGTTTCTGTTTGAATACATGCTTGAAAATTCTTTGAGGTACGTGTATCAGGGAGTGAACATCGAAGTCCTGTGGTAGTTCTATGTTCAACTTTTTGAGATATCCCAAAATCCCCTTTGATAGTCTGGTCACCTGGGTGCGAGTCCACTGATGCGGTGCCCACCCTCGCTCTGTGAGCTGTGCACAGCCACTTCACCTACCAGCTCGGGAACTGCCTCGCTCATACCCCACCCCACTCCTCCTCATGCCTCTGCTGGTGCTCTCTTGCTGCACGGGCCCCACTTCTAATGGGCTCCTCATCTAAAACCCTTGCTGTGGCCAAGTCTCCACCAACAACTGCTTGCATGATCATTCCAGATTTTTCTTCCGTTCCATTCTCCCAAGCCCAGCCCTCAAGGCCATCCAAAGAAAGGATGAGTTGAATCCATTCATTCACTGATTCATGAATTCATTGACCCACTCAACCACCATCTAATAAGCCTGCAGCTGTGGCCAGAGACACACAAGGCAAAGCTATAAGAAAGAGTTCCTGCCCTCAGAGAGCATGAACACAATGCACCTTTTTGTGACCAAATACCATACAACAGCACAGCTTTCTGCAGAGACGCGATAAAAACTGGCCTCCAGTGCAGCCAAGCATGAGATGACCCAGCCCTGGATCATGAAGGAGGGAAACTTTGAGCAGCACCCTCAAGAAAGGGTGAACTTTATCCAGAGGCAAGAGAGGATGGCCAGGGGAAACGAAATGAACCGTGGACTCGGAGGACTGTGTGCACTGTCCATGACAAGGTATGGTGATTCACAAGGTCAGAAGATACGCGTTGAGGTCGTTAAAAAATGAGAACCCTAGGGATGGAAGGGATGTGGAGAAGTTTCCTTGGAAGCTATGAGGAACCAGAGAAAGTTTTGAAGTTAAAGATGGTGTTGTCATGGCAATGTTTGGCTGATTGACAGCAGGATGAAGCTGCCCAATGCGGAGCCCTCTTACAGGCCACTACTGCCCACCATAGGTTCCTTCCCACCTCAGTAAGTATGTGAGAGTGTGGAATTGTTTAGAAGTCTGACCTAATATGACCAAATATTAAGACTAAACACAACATTAATAAGAAACAGAGTACTTGCCATGCTATCCTCTTTATTTCCCTGACCCCTCAAAACACATCACAATTGTAAAGCTTTTTCAAAAATAATACAACTTCAAAAAAGTGCGGTTATGTAATTTTGGGACACACTAAGTTAAAGTTAAATCGAGTTAGTTACAATGCATCTTCCCAGAGCCTCTGGTATTCACATGCATACCATGAATTTCCAAAAGACAAGGCAGAAATCCTTCCACAGATTTGGCCACAGAAACCTTCACCCAAATCCAAACGCTGCCTCGATATGGTCTATGAAAGCAGATCGGAGAAACAGGAGGGTGGTCTGACCAGTGAACTCGACAGGACTACCTCATCTCACCTCATGAAAATTACCAGGTAAAGAAAGGTTGCAAACGACAAGACACTGCAGAGAAAGCCTTCCCAGAGTTTTACCCACTGCCCCTACAAGGGGAGAGAGACAGGGGCATGGATAAGGTTTCTCTCTCCACCAAGAACAGATTCATTTGGTGGTTTCAGCTGTGTGGATGGATGTCACAGTCTAGTAGGACCCAGAAACTGTTGTGTCAAGCACCAACACCGAGTTGCAAGCTTTTTATTTGTCCAAGTCAGGAAGACACATAGAAACCCAAAAATCACGTAGACAATCACTGCTGTTTCAGAAAATAAGGAATTTTCTGCTGTCATGCATTCTGTTCTGAAAGACCTGATTCTCAGGCAGGAGGACAGCACCTCACCATGAATTTGTTTGGTTCAGGAGGAGTGTACCACCTTAGTTTTCTCTTTTGGCTTCAAATCTACAGCAGATACTGGGTCTCTGGGGCCACCTCAATTCCAAGCCCTTGAGCCAGTGGCTTCAATGGAGTAATTAACCCGGGGGCTGCAGAACCTCACCTGTTGACTCCATTGCCACCATCTGGTGGTCTTTGACTTCTAATTAATGAAATAAGATGACTTTCTCACATGTTAACAAAGGGACTCAGGTGACTGCAGGCAGGTGACTCCCGGACTTAATACTGTGATTTGATTTGATTTGTGACCTTTACTCCCCATTTTAAGCACAAGAATGAACAACCATAATTTTGTACTGTGTTATTTTTTTCCTGTACTTAACCTCTGACATTCCTTCCAGGTGAATGCCTGTTTCTCCCCAGGCCTCAGGAGAGGGCTACCTCGCTTACTCATGTAATTTGCACTTTTCCCTTCTTTCTAGAGCTTTCAGCTGAAAGAGGAAATGGGAAACAATGTGTAGGTGAAAATTTAATGTTTCTCCATTTCTTGATTCTGAGCCAAAGAACTTCTCTTATTTTAGAAGAAACGGAGCTATCTGGCTGGAATGATTTCAACATTTGTATCCACGTCCTTTAAACCACAGCTGCCTGCAGCTCAGAGGGAGCACCAGGATCCACAGGGCTCTTTAAAAAGGGAAATGAAAAGATGAATGTGACACACTGAAATCAACCCCACTTTTCCCAAACCATCCCACTAAGCACGAGGCAGCATGCTATGGAGAAAACTGACTTTAACTGAGGCTAGGTAAGACTGGGCTAAGGTTAAGGATTCTCCTTGCCAGTGACTGGAGACCGAATTCTGGCCAATGAAATTTCAGGTTTTCCTCTGGAAGGTTGTGAGAAACTCTTTGTCAGCCTTCAGGTAGCTTGGATTTTCTCTTCCCTCTCGGTGTGAGTGAAGATGCTTGCTGTTGTGAAGGCTCCAGCCAGCTGTCGCGTAAGGAAGAGTGAAGAGCTGGAGAGCAAAGCTATTGATGAAGACGGCAGAAGTTGATAGGAAGACACCAGATATTAGCGGCCTAATCAGGCATCCTGATCACCCATCCTGACATCTCCGTCACCTGGAGCATGATGTCAGCAGCCAGCAACTTCCTTCGGCTTAATTCAGTTGGTGCAGGAGTTTTGCTTCCTTCAGCCAAAGCCCCCAGAGTGACGTCTTATCGTCCTTTGTTTCTTTCCTCCTCTTTGACTTAAACAGGTGTGCTTTCTTCTGCTACTCAGGAACTCCTCCCCATCTCCTCCCGCCCCATGGAGGAGGGTGGGGGGGGCGTTGTGTGTCTCTGTGTGCATACAGCCCCTGAGCTGGTTGGAGTTCCTGGAAAATCACCAAGTGTTTGCTCTTTTGTAGGCAGTAGCCACAGCCTGTACTTGAACTTAAGTTGGGAATCAACGGCTGCTGGGTTGGTAACATATGAGGAAATGTAAAGTAGTATTAGTTTTAGTCATAAAGCACATGGAAGCTGATGCAAAGAGAAGTCACTGTGAATCTTCATTAACATCATGGGGTGCTAAAACCTGTGCTCCAACCCAGACCACACCAGGGAAGCCCTGGATTCCAACAGAAGTTGAGAGATGTTGAGCCTCTTGCTCAACACAAGAAAATACTGGAAAATTTGGAAAATACTCAACCTACTTTTGAAAACGAGAGTGTTAAGTGTGCTCTCTCTATATATCTATCTATCTGTCTATCTATCTTCCTCCCTCTTAGTATGTCAGGATATTTTTCTGAACTAACTCATAGTAAGTTACAGAATCATGACCCATCACCCCCAAATACTACATCACTAATTTCTATAAGAACAAAGACATTCTCTTATGCAGCCAAAGCATAATTACAAAATTCTCTAAATTTAAAACAGGCACAACACTATTATCATCACATCTCTAGGCAAATTCTCAGCTATTCCAAGACTGTCCATTAGAACAATGCTTTTCTAACTCAGGATCCAACCTGTGAGAGTGTGGTGCAGGAACTGTCACGACTCCCATTTTTGTCAAGTGGACTAGACCTGAAGGCTGTCTGCTTTCCCCAGGGCTGACTGCTTTGAAAAGTGCAGGCCTGTTGTTTTGCATCATGTTCCTCAGTTGAGATCTACTGGAGTGACTATGAGATTCAGGCCATGCGTTTTGGCCAGAACTGCGACACAAATGTGTCTGGGTCCTCAGTACATGTTCCTTCACCTACTGGTGACGTTAGTTGCAATCCCTATTTAAGGCACTGTTTGCCAAATATCTCTACTGTGATGAAATTTTCTTAAAGCCTTTATGGTTAATAATGTATAGCAAAATATGTTCAGATCTCACTTCAAAGTATTCCCTTTAACAGCTGAAGAGATAAGCAAAAGTCAAATGGGTCCCCATCTCTGCTGTTGTGACGTTCAGCCTGGTGGTGAAAGGGAAAGATCAACACCTACACTTGAGGTGGCTTCCTCCCATCCTTGGTAGGAAAATGCAGAAAGAGAGCAACGTCGTGATGGTCCCATAATAACAAGCTAAAGAGAGACAGTGATATGGCAGTGTCCTAACTAACTACAGTCACCAAAGCACCAAATGTCTAACTTCAAATATAATGACTGAGAAAGGTTTGAAATGTATCTGAATCAAAATGAAGTCCCTGGGTCAAGCCTGAAGAGGAAAAATACCTACAATAATGAAAGAAGCCAGCAGGAGTACCCACGCATGTATGTACGCTTGACAAGAAGAACGATCAGCAACAACTCTGCCAGACCCATGGCCTTGCACAAAGGCCATCACAGCTTTACATGGAAACTGCCTCTTCAGGGATGCCTGCCCCACACTGGACCGATACTGCCCTTCTTGCTGATCCCTGGAGTCAAGAATAATTGATTCAAAATAACTCACATGGTCTTCCTCATTTTGCTCTTAGGACGCTTGCCTTGCCTCAACCTCCTTTAATAGATACACAGTTACTGTGACACTCACATTCTTATAGCAATGCTAATTCCAAGTAAACTTACTAGTGTTTGGACAACTGCCCTCTGTTATTTAACTTCTAACAAAATCTGCTTGGAGACATAAAACAAGTCACCTGCAATTATAACAAGCAAACCACAAAAGAAATGGAGCAAATGAACAATGAACACAGGAAAAGACTGTCGACCTCATTGATAATCAGGGGCGCATACATTAAAATGCTAATTTTTAACTCATGACAGAGCTGAAATTTCAAATGTTGACAACATCCAGTGCTGACAAAGTATGGGAATTCTGGTGAGAGAGTGTGAAATGTGACCTTTTGAAAAAGGAATCATGCAGAGCCTCCTGGCTCCCTCTTCAACCCACAGGAGTCCAGGTTCCCTAGTTTGCCAACTATTTACCAGTGCTTCCCACAATCCTTTGCTTGAGCAATGTAGACAACCTAGATTGAACTTTCTGAGGTAGAATATGTGTCCTTTATCTTGGCTCCAGCCCAGAATGCAGTCTGATAAATTGTAGATGCTCAGTCATTGCTGGAGGAATGAATGAGAAAACAAAATGATGAATGGATGATGGATGGGTGTGAAGAGATACATTGATGGATAGGTTCATGGCTGGACAAGCATGTGAGTGGACAGATGGACGATGGTTGGGTGGGTAGATGGACTGGTTGATGGCTGGATGAGTGGATTGATAACAGACAAGTAGTCGATGAATGGATGAGTGGGTAGGCAAGTGGATGAATGGGTGGGTAAGTGGGTAGGTGGCTAGCTAGATGAACAGATGGATGAAGGATGGGGTCATGGCTGAATGAAAGCATAGGTGTTCTAGTGAAAGGGCTGGTAGAAGGATGGATGGTTAGTTGTAGGTGAGTGGATGAGTGAACAGGGAGATGGATGGGCAAATGGATAGGTGGATGGATTGGTGGGTGAATAGTGGGTAAGGAGATAAGTGCCAGCTGGGTACCAAGGCCAGGCAGATGAATGGATGCGCACATAAGTGGATGAAAGGGCATGTGAATTAATGGGTACATGAATGAACAACCCACAGAAAGTAATTTAAAAGAATCTCCAGGGCACAACATTTTCAGGAAAGGACTTCTTTCTCTCCCGCCATCCCAGTAGTGTAAGCAGGGATCCACTTAAAAGCCCAGTTGGCACAGGCCAACCTATTGTGTCATTTCCTTCCCCAGGGTCTTGGCCATTTGCACTGAGCTCCCAACTCAGAGCAGCCTCCATGCCAGCACAACAGACCTCACCTGGGACAGGCCTCCCTGAGACCTTAAGCCACCCCATGGAGCAAAACGGCTAAAGGGAACTGGCTGAAGGAGTCAAGGCACCTGTTAATCAACAGGTAGAAAATAAATCAACCCGAATTCTCCCGTCCAGACACACAGTAACAGCTGCCAACTTTGTGTATTGTTTTCCAGTGTTTTTAACTATCAGGTGTATATTTTCAAAACAAAATGACACAGGCGGGTGAGGCAGGGGGACTGCTATGAATTCAAGGCCAACCTAGGCTACATAGTGAGTTCAGGACTAACCTGGAGTACAGAGCAAGACCCTGTCCCCCCCCAAAAAAAAATCAAAACAAAATGAAACATGCTGGTGTATACTACTTTATAGTTAGCTTTTCGAAGTCAACGATATATGCTGAATAGTCTTCCCATTGCTTAATGTTCCTCAAAAAACATAATATGCTGTCACACAAAGGCACCATGGTTTATTTGGTAACAACTTCTTTGTATCATGTCCACTTGCTTATCATCATCTCTGCTCTGATGGACAGGACACTTCTATTTTTACAAGCAGCCTGTACTCCTTCCTCAAAGCAAATCCCTGTTGTAGAGTCTAAGGTTGTGCTCAACCATAAGGCTTTTCTTGAGAGCCGCCAGACTGTCCCCTAGAAAGACTGTGCTAATTCACACTCCTGTCATCACAGTGAGAGAATCCATGGGCCTGGCACACTAACCTGGTCTGGTTTTTAAACAAACATACAAGCAAGATAGAATCTGAGATATGGCTTTTTTTTTTTTATAACATGCAAGAGAAGCTTCAGGCCGCCCAGTGCCCATCACCAGATCCCCTTGCTGTACTTCCCAAGAATAATTTCTATTTATAAAAAGTGCCCAGAAGCCATCACAAAGGGCCTGTCGCCTCATTAAGTACAAGAATGCCCTGCTGGCAAGGCTGATTGTTGATATCTCAGCGCAACTGGTGTCAGAACCCAGAGTCGGCTGGGAAAGGAGGCAGCTCTGAGTTACCCAGTGCGGGATTATTCACATCTACCTCATTTCCTTTTTTAAGTACATTTTTACTTTTAATTGACACCTGTTGATTTATGGTGACAGTGTGCCATTTCAACGTATGTATATATGTATGTATACTGATGAGACGGGGTAAGTGGCACATCCGAAACATCAGCTACCACGCCTCTGTGCTGGAAATCCTCTCTACTAGTTATTTTGAAATAGCCAATTAATTACTGTCAGCCACAGTCCTATAGGGTAGAGAATCTCAGGTGTCATTCCTCTTGTTGACCTTCCCTCCGCCCGCCTTCCGCAGGCTCCGGCAAGCACTGCTCTCGTCTGCCTCTGTGAGATCAACCTCTGTCTTCCGCAGGCGAGGCCCTACGGAGCCTGTCTTTCTGCGCCTGACTTATTTCACTCCATGCCCTCCAGTTCCATCCTTGCTGCTGCACACGACGGAAAGCCATGCTTTGTGGCTGGAGGAGATCCCATTGTGCATATTACCACATTCTCCTTAGCTTCCTTTCAGTCCACGGATACTTAGGTTGATTCTGTACCTCCCTGCTGCATGAACCTGATTTCTAATACGTGCTGTTCATCATAAGCGTAGCTGTTTCCCCATTTTAAGAAAAACAAGTTGAAGTAAAACACCGGGGACAGCAGTCTCACCCACAGTCCGCTTCCCAGGACAACCCAGTGTGACACTTGGTTGTACTCACTTCCATGCTATCCCTCATATACGGATTATTTTTGCTTGATTGTAATACTACACTAATACACCAATGTGTTCTTCCTTTCTTTTTATTTATCAACATCCTATAAGGATGTCTTAGTCTGGTTGACAACTCTTGGTGACCCTAATTTTAATGAGTATACACTTTCTTTCCAGTAGGGGGAGCATAGCCGACCCAGGGATACATAAGTTATACTCGCTTTTATTAACAAGAGTGGCAACAGCGATGTTGACACGTGCCCATGCTCAGTAATTCTTTCCCTTTGACACACACACCCACAACTGAATAGTTCATACAAGAGAAGATTGGGCCCACACAATGATGGAGACCCTGTTGGCCAGTCATCAAGCAAAGTCTATTAAGTGGTGACCTATCCCTGCACCAGTGGGATTGAGTCTTGGGCATTTTTTAGTAGGATGTTTCCAAAATTGCAGGCCTAATGCTGAAGGCTAAAGTATTTCCCTGCAGAATCCTTCCCAGAGTCCTTGAGGGGCCCACCACCAGAACAATCAGCAAGGGGGGTCGGGGGGACAGACATCTAAAGGCTTCCATGAGATTCCAGAAGGATAAAAAAATAATAATAATAAAGTTAAATTTTGTTTTGCAGCAATTCCTCATTTTTTATTAACCCTGCAGCAATTTGGACTTTCCAATAACTAGCATCCTATTTGCGGTGACAGTCAGTGGGTTCAAGTGTGCAGAGCTATCTGGCCACCTCAACCTCCTCTGGGACTGCGCTACCTGATAGGAGTGAGGCACATGGGACAGAGCAACATTTGCTCTAGAAAAAGTTGCCCTTACCCACTTGCCATTGCTTTGATTGAAAGTTTTTAAATGCACAGGCTGACAAGCAGAAGACGAATGCAACGGACTAATAAGCAAAGCCGGCCGATCTCACTAATAACCAAAACAAAGAGAAAACCACTGATGCATCCATTTCTCACAACAAATTAGCAAATATTCGAAATGTGTATTGTGCAGCAAGATGGGCATTCTCTTAGAGTTATGCCGCTTTAAACTTTCTATGACCAATTGGCTGTTTTTGTTCCTTCTTTCATATAAATGAATCTGAGTGTCTCCGTATGACAATGAGACCGCAATACATAACGCTGTCTACACACAGAGCGATTCTCTAGCTATGATGGGCAGATCTCAAGAGAGATCTGGGTCAAACGCTGACTCTAGTTTCCTGGAGAATGACTGAGGCTGTTTTGGCAAATGAGTGGAAAAGCCAAACAGAGTGGTGGGAAAAAGAGCCCAGTCTGCTAATGTGCCTGAGGCTGGCTGCAGGGTGGGAACGCACAGAGACATCCTGCAGGGACGGAACTGGGAGACAGGGCTGCTCTCAGTTTCTGTCCCTGAGCTCACAGTCACTTACCCTTGTCCACCAGGAACACGGCAGGGTACTCCATGATGTGAAATGAGGCAGGCAGCAGGGTCTGCAGGAGACAACAGAGGCACCTCATCAGCATATAACCCAAGGGAGTCAAGGGCAGGAAAGACTCAACTGGGCATCTGCGGGCTCACAAAGGTGGTAAGCAACAGACGAGCAAATCTACAAAATGTGGTATATCCATACAGTGGAAAATTACTCAACCACGAAAAGGAACAAAGTTCTAATATATGCTATAACACAGATGAACCTTGAAAACATGCTAAGTAAGCCAGGCAAAAGGATAGATGGCATGTGATTCCACTTATGTGAAGATTCCAGGATAAGCAGTTCACAGAGACAAAAAGTAGAACAGAAGTTACCAAGAGCCAAGGGAGAGGCAAATGTGAAGTTTTTTTCTTAAAGCCTGGGACCTCAACTAATACCAGCCCAGGGCCTCTTAGGAGCCGAGCCTTGCAGCGGGAGAGCAGAAGTGAAGCGCCAGCTGTGCTGACAGGCCCTCTCCCGTGCTCATGGGACCGCCCACGACCCACTTCCCGTGAGACCAGCTGCAGAATCAGATTCTCACAGGAGCCAGGACCCTCCTGAGGAGTGTGCGTGCACAGAACTCGGTGTGCGCTCCTTGTGAGACTGTAACGCCGGCTGTGAGGGCGCGCCTGAGCTGCAGAGAGGGAAAGTGGCCTCCCACCTAACACGTCCCTGGTCACATAGAGGACTTAAAGAATAGAGTTTCCTCGTAAAGTGATGAAAAACTTGCAAAAGAGATCGCAGTGATGGCTCTACAACAGCGTGAACGTGGCCAATGACACTGAATTTGATCTCTAAAATGGTGAAAATGGTAAATTATATGTGTGTGTATATATATATATAAATATGTGTGTATATGTATATGTGTGCGAACATATATGTACATATGTACCAACATTACATATATAGTGGCAATCATAATCCCAAAGGGCACAATCCCAAAGCCTCTAACCCTGGATGTCACAAGCGAAAAAACTCAAAATCTCGGGGCTGGGGCACAGCTCAGTGGTTTAAACGCCTGCCTGGCATGTGGAAGGCCCTGGATTCAATTCCCCAAAACCACATAAAAATTAGCCAGACATGGTGTTGCACACCAAGAATCCTAGCACTCGGGAGGCTGAGGCAGGAGGATTATCGTGAGTTCAAGGTCCACCTGGGCTACATAGTGAGTTCAAGACTAGCCTGGACTACAGAGTAAGATCCTGTCTCAAAAAAACAAAACAAAACAAAAAAATCAAAATCCCTATGACCCAAAATTCTAAAATCAAAAATCCCAACAACCACAATCCCAAAGACATTAAAATGTTGAAATTCTAAAGGCCAGAATCGTGAAAACCACCAAAGAAAAGCTGTATTATGATCAGCATTGCCATAATTTATCTGAGTAAATTTCTAACTTGGACACTGTCATAAAGATAAAACCTTAGCAAAAAAAAATTAAACATACTCTCTAGCTGACATACGAGACAAAAATAGCTACTTTGTATCTACACTGATATCAATTTATCAGAAAAAAATGAAGAAAATGAAATAGGTAACAATTTATGAAAACATGTTCCCCATGTAACGTTAACACGCAGGTCACTTCTTTTGTTTCACAGTCCTTTTACAACCTGAAGTCCCTCTTTAAAGTATTCATCATAGGTTGTAACAATACATTTGTTTTTATGACTGTCAGAGCCTGACCCTCTTTCCTTCTCTCCAGACTGCATCCTCCACGAGGAGCCTGCGAATCATTTTTACTCTGTTCTTCATTTTATCCCTAACGAGTCTTGACCTCTGAGTTGGCTCTCCAATAAATATTTCAGAAATGAATTTAAGTCACTTTTCTGAATACCCAATGTACCACGCTCTGAACATGTCAGCAGTATTCTATGGTGTGTATGTTGATTTTCATTGCAGTGCACCATTTCCAAAACCAGAGATAAAAATTATGCAAAATGTCCCGAGTTCCAATTTTTTTTTGGAATTTTGATTCTAAGAATTTGCCTTATCACAGCATTGACTTTGCATGTAAGTACTGGGCATGTGCGTAGAAGTGTTAACACTTCAGCAAATGAGGAGATGTCTTTTTTACACATCTGCATTTATGAAAAATACAATTTTTTGAAGATCACACTTCTCTGGGTAAATGAGTATGGTTGGTGACCTATGGTGGGTTACAGTTGATCATGTCAAAATACTTAGGTGGCTGACTGCAGTGTTGTATATAACTATGTTATAAAGCTGGGTGCCTGCAGTGACCAAACATAGTAATGCATGATTGTACCTTTCACTTTTTTACCTATGTGAATCCAGTTGGTTAGCTCATACCTGTTACATTGCTGCAACTGTCACCATATACCTGGATGTTTATGCTTGAGAAACATGTATGTTATGCAGCATGGTGGCATATGCCTGTAGTCACAGCTGTTGGAAGGCTGCACTTGAGGCTAGCTTGAGCCACACAGTGAGTTCAAGGCCAGCCTGGGCTTGACAGTGAGACCTACAAAAAGCACGTCATTATTACCTGTTGTGTAAAGTGACTTATAAAGTGTTCTGTCGCGTTTTTGGTTTTTTCCAACAAATTCCCTTCTTAAAATGTAAACAAACGCCTTTAAAGAATTATTTTTTAAATTTCTTCCAGAATTGACTTTGGTCTTTCAGGATTTCAACATTCAGGATTATGTTCATGACTGTGTCTTCCAGGATTTCGGCATGTATATCTGTACGTATCATATACATACACGTGTGCATGAGCGTGCAAGCACGCTTGATCCAACAAAAGGCCCCGACAGTGAAGAGGGAAGAGTGTCTGGTGGCAGCAGCCTGCCCCAGCTTGGTGTCCGGCCCACTTGCTGGGGCCAGGGCTTATTCCTCACAAGTTCTTTGAGGACACTTTCACCTCTCTGCTGTCGCTTCTCCATTTTCTTGCCTCTCATATCTTTCTCTATGTTCATTTATGATTTTGTAAACTATAAACTCTTGAGGCTTCCTGAGAAGCAGAAGCACAGGATATAAGCCTTTGATGGCTTTTCAACTCTGAGTATGTGACTTAGTTACTTTTTTATCACTATGGTTCCATACCCGACATCCACAACTTTAGAGAAGAAAGATTTATTTTAGCTTACAGTTTAAAAAGTCACAGTCCATTCACAGGTGGGTGGCTGGAAAATGGTGGAATCACATGGCAGGGCCACAGCTAGAGCCAGAGATAGACATCCTCACGGCAACATGGCAGAACTGAGAAGTCTAGCAGGAAGGGCAGACCTGCCTGCACCCCTCCAGGTCAAGCCCTCAGCAGTATGCTTACCATCCCTCAGCTCTGGCTGAGGGTGAGGCTGGGAAGAATTCCGTGTTGAAGAATCAGTTTCCTTCTGTTTTCACAGGCACTGATCGCTGTCTTTTAGCTCCCAGGGCCGCCTTCGGGCTGACACCTGACGCTTCCAATACGACAATTCTCTATTACTGGGTTGTGTGTTACTTCTTTTCTCTCTGCTTATCCTGTTTCTTACTGTCCCCAGTGCCTTGAGACCTCATCATGAGGCTCCCTCTTGATCCACTGTGAGTTTGTTGGCTCTTTTTCTTCCATTTTATTGATATGTATACATGCAAAATTTAAGGTTTGCAATGGAGTTGAGCATTTTGTGCACATAGGTATCTTGTCAAGGTGACAAGGGCTTTCTCACTCTCTTTCTGTCCCTCCCCCTTCCCTCCCCTGTTGGCTCTTTTGATGGAAACCCGAATCCTTCTGTTTTGGTCACTTTTCTTCAACTATCACTTAATATTTTCTTCTTTCCATTTCTCTTCCTACTTTCTGAGCTGATTCATGAATTTTCTAATTTATTTAAAAAATGTCCATCTTTTGGTAGTATTTGGCTTAATTTTATGAGATTCCTCAACTTTACCTTCCAACTCTTATTCTGGGCTTTTCACTTTTTGAAGACTTTTCATCATCAAGCAATCTTTTTTACTGTCTGGCTTTCAGATAGCATTTTGCGGCAGCTCTTTGAGTAGTCTATATAGAAGCCTTCATCTAATGTGTAAATTTCAAATGTCTAGTCCTACTCCATGCTTGCTTGTTTGTTATCTAAATGTTAAGCAGAAATTGACAATGACAGGTAGAAATTTCAAACTTTCATCAACTGTAAATAATTCCTCTCTGATTTTAGAATTAGTACATTTTCCTGGCCCGTTTAAAACATCTTTGCTTATCTTGAAGTCATAGCAATAAACTCCTGTTTTCTGTTAGAAGCCTTATTTTCTTACTTTTCACATTTAGATCTATTTTCTATCTCAAAGTGGTTTTTGTGTGTACGATGAGGTTGGAATCAAAGCCCTCTGATAGTTGGCTTTGGTCTCCTGCTTTCAGGCTAGAAACATGTAGATGTCCAGCAATCCTTGGTCATCTTCCCATGCTTAAACATGAACAACTGAAAATATATTTAGAGGACTGGTGAAATAACACAGCTGTTAGAGCACTTGCCTAGAAAGATCAAGGCCGTGAGTTTGATTCCCCAACACCACATAAGCTGGGTGTACGGTACATACCTGTAATCTTAGCACTTGGGAGGCTGAGGTAGGAGGACTTCTAAATGCTAAAAGCCAGCCTGAGCTACATAGTGAGTTCAAGACCAACCTAAACTACAGAGTGAGACTCTCTCTCAAAACTAAAAATAAAAATCTATTTAGAAACTCCAAATATATGGATGCAAGAAATCAATTATGAATATCCCTGTAAGTTCCTCCGGTAAACCTGCATGTTCACACCTTTGCAGTCTGTCCACTTGTGCCGCACAATCTTCCTAAAGCAGATTCCTACTGTCTCCAACCTGAATAGCAGCATTTCAGGAGTCTAGGAGGAGAGACCTGGGGGTCCTAGCAGCCAACCCGCTTAGGTTCAGAGCAGCTCAGAC
The DNA here is from genome assembly GCA_004027205.1 of Ctenodactylus gundi. Taxonomy (NCBI): domain Eukaryota; kingdom Metazoa; phylum Chordata; class Mammalia; order Rodentia; family Ctenodactylidae; genus Ctenodactylus; species Ctenodactylus gundi. Next base: position 51,326 of record PVKB01004236.1, on the reverse strand, counting down.
TTATCTTCTCCAGAGAATAACGTCCAAATTTGTGTAAGAAGAGAGGAGGAGCTCTCGGATCTGACCCCTTCTGAAACAGCCACCTGCTTCCCTGAGATTCACCGCGGCCGTATCTTGAAGACTCGGCCTGGCACATGGCGTTGATTTTCCACTTCCTCCGCCGCCGGCTGGGGACTCAGCCCTTTCAAATCTGCTGGAGCTGTCGCTGCTCGTCCATCTGCTCCCAACTCCCAGATTGCGTGGCTGCTCTCCTCACGCATTCTTGAAAGTTTGTGTCTTTTTAAAAATCGCCTCGCTGCCATTGGGGGGCAGGGGGTAGAGGAACAAAATTAGCCTGTTCAATCTGCCATCTCTACCTGAAGCTAAGGAGATGTGCTCCTTTTTTTAAAAAGCGTAAACTTCTTGTAAGGAAAAAAAAGAGAGATAATTTAACAATGCGCCTCAAGAAACTTCGAATTATGGATGTCCTTTAATTTTCTTTCTAGAACTTACTCCAAAGAAATGATCAGAAACATGGGCAAAAGTTTTCTTTTGGACTTTATAGACGCATAGTATTCCACTGAGTATAAATAACACAGTTTGTATATCCATTTGTCTGTTGATGGGTATTTTGGTGACTTCCATATTTTAGCTATTTTTAGTTGTGCTAGTATGAACATGGGTATACATATATCTCTGTCATGTGTTGTTTTGACCTCTTTTGGAAATATTCCCAGGAGAGGTGTTGCTGGATCAAAGGGGATATTTATTTCTAGTCTTTTGAGAGTCTCCATACTGCTTTCCAAAGTGGTTGTACGAATTTACATTCCCACCAGCAGCCCAGGAGGGTTCCTTTCTCCCCACAGCCTCCCCAGCACTGATTGCTATTTGACTTGTTGATATAGGCCATTCTCTCTGGAGTGAGATGGTATCTTAGCGTTGTTTTGATTTGCATCTCTCTTATGGCTAGGGATGTTGAACATCTTTTCATGTATCTGTTGGCCATTTGTACTTCTTCATGAGTGAACTGCCTCTTCAATTCATTTGCCCACTTTTCAATAGGATCCTTTATTTTGGTAGGCTTCCTTTTCTTCAGCTCCCCGTATATTCTAGTTATGAGCTTCCTATCTGAGATGTTGGTAGTGAATATTTTTTCCCAGTCTGTTGGTTCTCTTTTTACAACGCTGATAGTTTCCTTTGCTGTGCAGAAACTTTTTAATTTGACAAGATCCCATTTGTTAATAAAGTCCAACAGCGTGGAGGCTTTTGCAGGCAAAGGGAAGAAACTTGAGAACATCATGCTTAGTGAAGTGAGTCAGAAGCAGAAAGTGAAACATGGAATGGTTTCTCTGATATGAGAAACCCAGACCACAACTATCTCATGAAACTTCAAAGGAAAAACAAAGTGAACCAGGCGGGTAGGGCGGGGAGGGATGAAGGGGAGTGTAGGGGGAGGGACAAAAGGAGAGTGGGAAAGTCCTTGTCACTTGACAAGATATGTATGTGCACAAAATGCTCAACTTCATTGTAAACCTTAAATTTTGCGCTTATACATATCAGTAAATGGGAGAAAAAAGTTTTCTTCTGGCGTTTATTGCAATGTTGTTTATAAATCAAAAAACTGAATACTGACTAAATATTTAACAGAATAGAAATGGCCTAGGAAACAATGGTATAGCTGTATGGTGAAATACTGAGTCGCTAAAAAATAATATAGATGAGGGATAGTTAATAGCGGGGCAGGGGAGATGCTCAGACTATAATCAGCAAGCAAGACAGGGAAAGAGAGTTACAGGTTCTGCCTCGTCCCAGTTCTGGAGAGAGAGGGGGAAAGGAGATGATGATGAAAGAAAACCCACCCAAAGGAAAGGAGGAAGAGAGAGAGAAGATAAAAAAGGAAGAAAAAACTACAGGAGAACCAAACTCATGGCCATAGTGCCTTGCATAATTTCTTAACACAATAATCAGAAAACCATGATTGTTTTAGAATTGAAAATAGGGTCTTCTATATAGTGAGTTCAGGACCAGCGTACAGAGCAAGACCTTGTCTCAAAAAGAAAAAAGAAAGGAAAATAGGGCCTTTCATCTTTGCAACACCTTATCGCCCTCATCAGTCCCTGACCTTGCAGTTTGCCAATGTGCCACCATGTCATGACTCGTGACATCCCCTTCCTGGAACCAGAGTGACTCTCAAAAGCCTAAACTGCTAGACCTGTAAGATACCGCGTTCACTGGTGACACCTACCGAGCGAGAGAGCGTGAGAGAAGAGAAGCTGCAAACATCTGTAGGCCGGCCTTACCAACCACTCGTGGAGAGAAATGGCAAACGCCACAGGCCGCAGCTGCAGATGACAAGACCAGCTCAGAGCGCGGGGCTCTGTAATAATTATCATTATTTAACATCATTCCACAAGGAACCATTAGAGGAACAAGGCTTGAAATTAGAGTCAAATGATTCCCCCTTCTCTCCAGTCTCTGCACACAAGACCCCAGTGGTGGAGTGAGAGGGGTGGGAACGCTGTGCTCCATTATACTGTAATTATTTCTAACTCGATCCCCAACCCGAAATACCATCTTGTCACGTGGCTTGTCATTTCTGTACAGCTCGGTCTATCATAGCTTGTCATATTTTTCCAGCTTTTATTGCAGTTCTCATGAAACACATGTACTCCAAGTGGAATAATGTCTTATGCTCGAAGGTCTTTTTTAAGCCCACTGAAATGCTGTCCGGGCCTGGCTTCTGCCTCAGCTGTCTTGGGAACACGTCTCTCCTGTGTGACACGTGTTCACCACTGCCAGGTTGTGTAGGGGACACTTAGGCAGAGCATCATCCCACCTGCCATGTGTGACAAAGGAAACCCTGTCTCTGCGGCAGTACTCTGGCTACCAACCGTGGCCACAGCTTCTCCAGAGCAGGCCAGCTAGGGACTCTGGTGCATCTGTGGCCACACCAACCCCATTCTCCGTCCTAACAGCAGTCCCATTTCCCTGTGTCAAACTACTTCACCTGAAGGATTAGGGGCGGGATCCTGCCCTTCCCACGCCAAATGCTCTCAGGTGGAGCTTGTGCTGAGCGCAAATCTCTAGCAGGGCACCCAGGCATCCAGGAAGGGTGGCAACCCCAGCACTCCCAGCTTGACACTAAGAATTCCAGCCTGTTTCTTCCTGGCACTTCTGTTTCTAACCACTTCCTCCGTCCCAACTCTCCAACCTGAGTTCTGACACTTTTCCCTCCCACTGAATGCCCATCTACTAAATTCCAGAGTGAGTTTCTGTTACTTATAACCTGAATGCCTGGAACACAGCTGCTCCTCCTCCCTTTGCCAAGGGTTCTCAGAGGCTGCTCAGGAGCCCGGAGCTTGCCAGTGGCTCTGATAAAACCTCTTCCTGGACACACCTGCAGTTCCATGACTCAGACAAGCCTCCCTCCCAGGGTTCACCAAGCCTCCAACCTTTACCAACTCATCTCTCGTCCACCTTTAATCCTGTCCCAGCAGAACTTACACACTCTGCTGCTAATGGTCACCGCATGTGGCCAGCAGCTCCTGCTCAACTGCTCCCCGGGACTAGAATGGCTGCCTCATCCTAAGCGGCCAGATCTGGGGTCACCACTCCCCGTCACCCCTGCGAACTGCAAACTCCCCTCCTCCACAACACTATAATGTGCATACATAGGGACAGCTGGCACATCAGATTCTTGCCCCAACTATTTCCACGCATGTCCCTGAACCTTCCCACCAGGTGGGACAGGTGAGCAAACCACCCGGGAAGCCGGACTCACCCTAGCACCGTCCTGCGGCCAGCCTGGGCCAATGTGCCACCATCTGGCTGTCTTCAATGATGGGTTTGGCCGAGCTCGGCAAAGTCCCCCACAGAACTGAACCACCCAGCCAGTTCCAGGTAGGTAGCTTTGCGAGAGCGCATGACCCACGCGCTCACCTTTTCTTGCACATCGGGGATCTGTTTCTCATTAAATGTCAAGTCCAGTGGTCTGTCGGCACCGGAAAGGGCAAGCTTTCACTGCCATTAAGAACATCTTATTAAAAAGATGGACAGATCCAATAATAGAGAAGTACAAAGTGGTCTGGGTTCACAGTCTGCACCAAGGAGATAGCGCCACTTTCCACAGAGTGAAACTCAAAGGGCTGGCGGGCCTTCAACCTCTTCACTCATGCACACACACACACAACACACATGCACAGCCTGCATCCAGTCGCAACGCTGCGGGACCAGGAAGCTTGTACTCCTCCCCAAACCTCCTCTTCCTCCTGCCTCAAACCAGCAGCTGTCTTTGGGTCCTTCATGGCCCTGTTAAAACCCCCCACAGCCAAGAAGCCTTCCCACCAGCCCCATAGCAAGCGAGTCCTGCCCCCTTCCATCCAGTGCCTCTCCTGTGACATTTATCAGCTTCACCATTTACTGCAGGGGGTTGAGAACCATCTTCCTGCCAAGGGCCATTTGGATATCTATGACATCATTCGCAGGCCATACAAAACTATCAACTTAAAAATTAGCCTGCTATATTTGGTAAAACATTAGCTTGTTACATAATTAACTCCCACCCCCCACCCCAGTTGTGATGATTGCCTTGGCAGAGCCAGACGGAATGATTTCCCAAGTTGTATTTGGCTCACAGGTCAGAGGTTCCCCACCCCGACTTCCGGGGACTCGTCTATCTGTCAACGCCTGACCATAATTAACAGGCAGGGAAAGAACCAGAATTTCTTCTTCAGGCTCCTCATCTGCAAAATGGGTATAATCACAGCCACAAGACCCCCATGAAAACTGAAGGACTTAACTTCTGCACAGACTTTAAAATGGCACTTGGGGCCTGGGGTCATAGCTCAGCAGTTAAAGTGCTTGCCTAGCAAGCACCAGGCCCTGGGTTCAATGCCCCAGCACCAAATAAATTGGGCATGTTGGCACATGCCTATAATCCTAGCACTCAAGAGGCTGAGGCAGGAGGACTATTGTGAGTTCAAGGCTAGCCTTGGACTACGTAGTGACTTTAGGACCAGCCTAGGCTACAAAGTAAAACTGCATCTCAAAAATAAATAAATAAATAAACAAACAAAATCAAACTGCACCTGGCACTTAGCAGGTGTTCTGTGAGTTAGCTGGGGACCTGTGATGAGCCACTTGCCTCATTCAGCTCTCTCAACCACGCAATGTCTCTACAGATGGGAAACTGAGGCATGCTGACGCCAAGTGCTTGCCCCCAAATCACAGAGACACTGCGGCGGGGGTTGGGGAGTCACATGTCAGTCTGGCACTGAAGTCTGCCTTCTCCCAGCTCCACCCCATGTCCTGGACATAGATGGGCCCTGACTTACCCAAAACCTGCCTGGCCTATGCAGGTCACCATTTTTGAATTTCAAGGAAGAAAATAACCTTTTCTTATAGAAACACCCCAGTTTCAGAAGTTCCCAGAAACCCCTGAGCATGAGCTGCACCCCTGAATGCACCCATGCTCCCCCAATAGACCCCACGCAGGGCCTATTGCCAGGTGAGACGGGAGTCAGGGCCAGGAGTGGGAGGTCAGTTTGGCTCACGGAGAGCAGTTTCTGGATCCAGCCATGGGCCTTTCTCCACAGCAAGGACACCGTCCCCAGGACTGCTGCCTCCCCGCCACCCCCAGCTGGGTCCCCTCAGCCCAGGAAGTGCCTGCTGTCAGCACCACTGCCAGGGGCTTGCCAGTCCAAACAGCATCCAAAACCTAAAGATCTGTTATTAAGTTTGACTTGTATTCTTCTCCACGGTGGCAACATGCCAAGGGGAGTTTGCTGCGAAGCCTCCAGAGGCTGCCTGCCCGCGCCTCTCCCAGCAGTGGAAGGACAGACCCAGGCAGGTTCTGAGGACATGTTACCGTCCCTCCGCTGCCAGCTCTCCAGGGCATCTTGGCACACGTTGACACCCCAGAGGGACCCTGCTCCCCTGTAGAACAAATCACAGACAACTTGGCACAGGAGACCTTCCGTGAGCTCCTGCCGACCTCAGCCCCTTCATGCAAATGGGGGGGGATGGAAATGCCTGGAGGTTGTTCTCATCTGGGATCCTGCTGTTTGGAAAATTGAGCCTGGCCCTTCTTCTGAGACCTTGTCAGAGCCGACCTAAGGTGTGACTCCCACTGACTGTGGGAAGGAGGGGCCCCTCAGCAAGGAATGCCACGGTCACTGGACTCCAAGCAAGCACACTGCCCAGTGAGTGCTCTCTTCCCACCCACTTGGCAGCCATGGGGAAAGAAGCTCACTGTCCATTTTGATGAGACATCTGCGAACTTGACTCAGTCTTGGCTTTTTGTTGTTTCTATGCCCCAAACGGAAATGTTTTCTCATAAACACACACGTGCATGCATACACAGAAACATAATTTCTTTGGACAGCAACTTCTTCATACACGCACTTACTGAAAGGTAGAGTTATAATATATAATTATAGTACCCAATACCTCCTGTGAAATTTGAATTTTAGATAAATAATGGATAATATTCTGTAGTTTAAGTATATTTGAAATAGTGTATGTAACATATTTATACTATTCATTATCTTCCTGAAATTCAAACCTAACTGGGAGGTCTGTATTTTAATTCTGAATTTGGCCATCCTACCAAAAAGCTGGTTATCCTAAGGAAAGTGCAGTTGCAGCCACAGAGAGGGCAGATGCTGGGAAATTGCACCCCAAGACCTGAATTCTTCAGGGGCCCACTGAAATGTCCCTGCCTCTCGTTTACTGCAGGTCCATCTACGGTCACCAAGCCTGGAGACAACCAAGCCAAAGGTGCCCCTGACCGGTGGCCTACCGCTAAGTGCCTGATCCTTGGCAGTCTTCATCCCCTCTCTCTATGACCCTGTCTGGCTCCTTCTCATTGCTTCATTATAGGGCCCCCTCACCTGGAGGCCACACTCGGTCCCCCTTCAGATGCCCCCATGCTGTCCCCATGCGTATGGCTCTCAGGCCTGCCCCCTTTCACCCCAGGGCATTGCAGCACCCTGGGGATAGCAGAGGGGACCTCCCCCTTAGCCACTGCCAGCCAGCTCAGTAACACACCCTGGAAGCCCCTCATCTCCTCGCAGTCCCCCCCCCACTCATCCCTCTCTTCCACTCCCGAGCTCCTCCCAGGCTGGTGCCCTCGTTACACTCTGCCTGAAGCATCCCACCCTCCTTTTCGTCCCTGACCCAGCAATCCGAGTTGGTCATTCCTGCACATAGTCCCCTGTGAAGTGTCCCCTGCATGGTCTCCTTGGGCGGCTCCCCACATGCCTCTGCACCTGACCTCCCACCATAGAGCAGGGACCGGAGAGCCCAAGGCTTATGGCGAGTGGGAAGCCACAAGCTGCGGGCTCAGACAATGCTGTTGTCACATGATCACAATGCCATTCCTTCTAGGAAGTTGTCCCTGATTTCCCGTAGCTGCCGCCAGCCCACCAGCTTCAGAACCATGGGCAGTGGGGCAGAGAAGGCTGGAGCACTGGTCATTTCCGATGTGGACCACAGAGTGTATCTGTGCAGGGGACTGCAAGCTCCAACATTCCCTCAGTGTGTTCCGTGTGGGCCGTGACGATTCCACATTTCAAATGAAGGTGTGTGTGGAAGCATGGACAGGTGCAGGCAACCAGCCTGGCTCCCTGGGACTGGCAAGGTACTCTGCACAAGGATGTCAGACGTCAGGCTCTACCAAAACAAGCCCCTGCTGCTCCCCCCAGCATGGGATCCAGAAGCCCTGGCTTCATCTCCCCATGCTTAAGTGACCGCCCTCGCCTGGATCCCAGCTACAAGCAGCAATGCCCTAACAACAGTGAATGCCTAACCCAGCTCAATCCACTCACGGGGAGAAAACACTCTGTGTTTAAGAGCTGTCAAGCCCATGGGAGTGTCCAGCAAGGATGGAGGGTGTTAGGGCAGGAAAACAAGTCAAAGAACAGCTCTGGTGGGTGAATCTCACAGTGGCAGGGCCTTGGCTCTCTCTGGTCCCCACCCTGCCCCCCCCCCACCCCCCAGGGAAGCACACTCTCACCAGGAGGCTGTAAGCTGTTCTGGGATGCAACAGCACAGCCATCACACCCGCTGCCCCCAGGGGACCTGGCTGCTGGGGGTTAGGAGAGACTCCCAAGAAGTGTGCCACTGTCACCTCAGCTCACTCGGCGGGTATTTACAGAGCCACGAGCACAGGGATGGAGTGCCCGTCGCCAACAGGTGCCTTCGGTATATGAAGGCAAATTCACACCCCTGCTGATTCTGAGGGAAGTCGAGGCAATGTGCCCAAGGCCACTGAGGAACTGTGCCCGAGTGCGTCCAGAACCCACGTGCTTAATCAGAGTCTCCGGTAGCTCTTAGAAACTGCTGATTGTGTTTCCTCCAGGAAACGTGTGCCTGGATGTCACCTCCGAGCGTATGCAGAGGTAGGCTCAAAGCTGTCTTTTGGTCATACACGCGGCAAACAGTTCCTGAATGTCGTCTGTACACCCTGGGCATAACCTGCATGTCTGCCTCCGAAAGTAAGCCAGCCCTTCCCCACCGCCAAGCTGGGGGTGCAGGGGCAGTGATGAAAACTTCCAACCTGAAGTGACCGCGCCCAAGGCTGAACATTCCCCTGGCTCTTGGGCTCTTCCTCCAGCCTACGTGCAAGATCGGAACACAAGCAGCCCCTGAGCAAACTTCGAATCCGCAGGCCTCACGCACGGATCCCACGCCCGCACGCAGCGAGCAGCACGCTCCGCGTGGCAGCGGGCCTCGCGTCCCAGGCTGCTGCCTCCCTTCCTCTCCACGTGTCCCTGAGGCAACAACCCCGGGAGAGGCGCAGCGAACAGTCGCACTGGGTGAGAGGCAGCATTTGCGCCACACTGATGCTACCGAAGACAGGGCTCATTAAAACAAAATAATAAAGATCCGTATGATGTCGGGGAAAGCAGGTTGTCTGGGGGTCCCCGCACAAAATACTTCGTTAGCGCTCCTAATTAATACTAGCAACTGTCACGAAATAAAAAATCACACCCCTTGCGATCGGCCTGCCTATCAGACGCCGTCTCGCTGAAAAGGCCCCGTGTCTGCTTCCCTGTGATCCCTTTCTGAAATAATTGGTGTGGTTTGATTGATAATGTGGATTCCTCTTTAAAAGAAAACACACTGTTTCATCATCAGAGCCGGCGTGCATAATGAGCAGGCTGGTGATGCCTTCAGCATCAGGTCTGTCAAAGCGCACGGTTATTTCCATATTGATGCGAGCGGAGATATTACACTCCCTCATTACGTTGACGCCGCACATCTTTCAACACTCAGCTCCGAATCATACATTCCTTGCAAACAAAATTACCTTCATTTTCTCCTTTGGTTCCGCGGAGCGAGCAGTTAAAATGTGCCCTAACAAGCTAATCAACTAATTTTTAGAATATGTTGGAACCATTTAATATTCTAAAAGAAAACAAGAAAAAGTTGCTAATGGGTCTGCAAGCATAAACAGAAATAAATAGACAACTGGCTCGCTGAGCATTAGCATACTTAAGTTTGAGCCAGTCGCGCTGGAATTCATTTTGCAAGTCAAAAAAGCAGTATCTATTTGTATCCATAAGCCAAACAAGCTCATTTACTCGGTGTGCACTTGCGCAGATAACCTTGGCGTGAAGCAGCAAGGAGAGGGCTCTCGGGCAGAGCAGCGCCCACTGGGAGGGCCTGAGCCCTGCGGCCTGGCCTGGGCTCTTCTCCCTGACGTGAGGAAACGCTCAGCTGTGTCTGGGCTTGGCCCAATAGCGACCCCAAAGCCAAACACCTCCCCAGGGAGAGGACAAATGGTTCTTTCTATGGTGGTCATCAGTGAGGGAACGTGGGGAATGACTACTGGGGGTCCCTACTGGGGTGAACCCAGATAAGCCTGGGTTGGAATCCCAGAGCCCATGGGCTCTCACCAGCTGCTTGACCTTGGTGAGTCTCTGGTCCTCATGTCAAGGGAAAGAAGGGACAACAACTAGGGATGGAGGGCAAGTTAAGGGCAGTTCTGGACACAAAGGGCTCGCTCGATGTGTGGCCCTGCTGGGGCGCAGCTGCTATCTCCGGTCCCTCTCCAGGGCAACCTGCACATCCTGCTCTCCAGGAGAATCTGTCTCCTCTCCCATCCTCAGGCCCGCCCACTAGGTCCCCCTTCCTGCCTTTGCTCCACAGCCCTCCCCCGGCTGCCCAGGCTTCCCTCTCTCCCAGCTTCCACTCACCAGATCCTGCCCATCTGGGTCTTTTGAGGCCCTTCTCAAAGAGACTGACACCCTCATCCTCCAAGCCTTCCCTGGCCACACCTGCCTACAGGGAGTGCCCCCAGCGCTGAAGCTGACGGAGTGTTTTTGCCAGGAATGAGCTACCTCTGTGGAGCCCCGAAAGGGGACAATCTTGCTCCACTGGATGTCAGTGTCAATCACGGTGCCGGTCATGGTGCCAGCACAGAAGAGACACTCGGCTCGTGTTAGCTGGAAGGATAATAGGTGGATGGATGCCTGGATGACTGCAGAGATGCAGGAGCCATATTCATCTACGTTTTTATCCAAGTCCTTCCCGTACTTACTGGCTGGCAATCATGGCTAGGTGTATTTTTCATTCTCTAACCCTGTCCTTAGGAAGCCTCTCCCACCATTTTTTTTTCTCCTTGGCCCAAGCACAGCCCTGCTCCACTAAGTCCTAATGCAAGCACAGCTCTATGAGGTGGCATCACCTGTGTGCAAGTGGTACCTAACATCTGGGACGACTCATACGGCAGATGCAGACAACGGGAGAGATGCTGGCACACACACTAAACAGGGCTCTGGCTGCACTCTCGCCTGCGAGGTTTGAATGTCTCTTCCAAAATCCAGGTGCTAGGGTAAGCCAGCCATGGTAGCACATGCCTGTGATTCCAGGTGAGGTGGGAAGAACACAAGTTCAAGACCAGCTTGGGCTACAGAGTAAGCTCAAGTCCAGCCTGGACTACATAATGAGATCTTATCTCAACAAAACTTTTTAAAAGTTCAGGTACTGCTAGTATAATTGAATTGAAAGGTTGGGCCTTTAAGAAATGATGGGATCTACCCAGATCACAATTATTTCACAGAACTTAAAGTGAAAAATAAAGGAAACCGGGGAGGGGCAGGTAGGGGACAGATCGAAAGGAGAGTGGGGAAGGTCTTGATACCTTGACTAGATATGTATGTGCACAAAATGCTCAAGACAAATGTAAACCTTAAATTTTGCCACTTATACATATCAATAAAATGGAAAAATAATAAAAAAAGAAATGATGGGATCTTTAAAATCCCCTCCCTCATTAAAAGGGTAGCAAGGCCTTATTAGACAAGAAAAAGAAAAAAGCTTCCCAGAACATTGAGAGGCCTTGCTCATCCACTTTGTACATGTAAGACCACAGCATGCCTCACTCCAAAAGATACACGAAGAAAGAGGGCCCTCATCAGATGCCAGCATCTTGATCCTGGGCTTTCCAGACTCCAAATCTCTGCAAAAATAAATCTTTATCAATTACCCCATGTCAGGTATTCTGTTTTAGGAACATGACAGTGACTGGTACCAAGCAGAGATGCCAGCTTCAGTGCCACCAGGAAGGGCCTGCCTCATCCTGGACCTGGCTCCCTCTCTGTTCCCAGGACTGCTCAGCCTCCACTGAAGGCCAGATGAACCAAAGAAGCTGCTCCAGGCTGGTTAGACCATATAAGGAATTGACGACCACAACCCTGTCTCTGCTCCTCCTGTGCGCAGACGCACCATCCCAGGCCACCTCTACTCCCAACAACAGGACCTTCTTTTCCTCAACCAGACCAGCTTTGGCCAACAGTCAAAGAGTGGCATTTTCCATTCTGGATCAGACTCCAAAACCTATAAAAGAAGGAAGAAAAGAAGGAAGGAAAGAAGGAAGGAAGGAAGGAAAGAAGGGAAGGAGGGAGGGAGGAAGGAAGGAAAAAGAAGAGAGGGAGAAAGCAAGCAAGCTGAGATGGAAGACAGGAAGTTTATCATCCACCCGGCAGGTCTCACTATGGCTGGCAACTCAGGGGAGCACGGGGCTAGTCCATTGCCCCGCTGATTTCAGCCCTCTTGCATCAGATTTGGGGACCGGGCACCACTACAATCCCCGCTTCTCAGATGGGAAAGCTGGTGCTCTGTGAGGCTAAGCAAGTTGCCCACATGCCTGCCCAGGAGAGCTGGGGCCAGGTCTTGAATCCAAGTCTTCAGAGTCCTGAGCATATTTGCTTTGCTGTTCACCACAGCACTTTTCTAAAATCTGTGAAGTCTGCTTGTCACTTAGAAAACAGCTCCTGAATATCTACTCGCTGCAAGATCTGAGGGAGGGAGGCACCCCCAAGGCGGGATGGAGCTGACGTGTTCAGAGAGAAAAGCAAGGCAGGGCGGTGGCAGCCTGGATTGTGGAGAGATAGGAAATGAGTAATGGGGAAGAACCCAAGCCGACTTTCAGATCAGAGGACTTCCAGGAGATTTGCATAATTTATTTCCTTTTGAAAATCCATCCTCTAAATGTATAAATACAGCCATGAATTTTCCTCTTTTGAAGAAAGCCCATAGGCAGAAATTGCTAGCCCCAACCCACCGTCAAGGAGAAGTAAGAACATCGTGCATCGACTTGAAATTGGAGTGTTCAGAGCTGATCATGGCCGCTGCGATTTCAGAAAGTGTTTGTTTTACGTCAATACACTTTCAAGGCTCCGCAGCTAATCATTTCCAACCATCAGCTTTGGCAAAGATGAAAAATGAGAACACTCTATTGTTGGGAAATAGGAGGGAAGCTGGTGGGGATGAGGGGCAGGGATGATACGAAGGAAGGGGAAACTGAGTCTTCCCTAGCAAAGGCAGAGTCTTGTTTCATTGAAGGCATGCGTAACAAAAAGTAGTCACCATGAAAGCCCCAAACCATTGTTTACAAGGTACGATTCCATTAACTCACTTAGGATGGCACAGAGGTTCAACCTATTTTTGCTTTTCTGATTCCTTAAAAACAATTTTTTATGTATTTAAAGAGCCATGTTTTAGTTTTCTGGAAAAAGGGAGCCCAGAGAAGCTGTTATAAATAGACTCTGTAAAATTGCATTTGGGGGTCAGAAGACAGTGAAAGCTGCTCTAGCCAGAGCTTCAGCAAATAGACTTTTGGATGTTATGGCAACAAAACAGTGCGATATTACAGGCGAAGAAAACATGTGTGTCAACGTGGTGGGCTTGCTTCTTCCTTTGTGTAGGCATGACCTCAAATACCTACGTGTGTTGGGTTGTCATGGAAACTACAGCTCACCCTCTGGACCTGTGAGACAAAATGGCCCCAGGCATCTGGGCCACCAGCTGGGTGGGTGAGCACCAGGAAAGATGGAACTGCTTAGGAACCGCACAGCCCATACGACCCATCAGGACATGTCCTTTCTGGGCCTACCAACATGAAGCGATGCAGAGGCCTGTGGGTGACCATGAAATACACCAGCCTGGGCCCCCATGCCAAGACAGACCATCAGAATCTGGGGAGGCAGAGGACAGGGTGAAGGCCTTGGAGACCTTTCTCAAGGACATGGACTTCCGCCTGAGTGCCGAGGGAAGGAGCCAGGGATTGGGTTCAGAATTCTGCCTGGCTGCAGTGGAAAGTAGGCAAGAGGGAGACATGAGAAAGGTGGGGTGCAGAATCAGTCATCAGCCTCCGGTTTTGTTTGTTGTTGGTGTGTAGTGCTGGGATTGAAGTTAGGATCTCGCATCTGCTAAACAAATGCTCTATGTGGAGTGATATCCCTAGCCTTAGTCTTGATATAAAAACTGCCCTGATTTTTGGGGAGCTGTAGAGATTCTTTGCAGTGGGAAGACTTTTTAAGTATAGTTGTAGCTTTTTGAGGGGCTGCCACACACAGATTTCAAAGCTTCTGCTGTTAAATGTTTCTAAATACTTTAACTGTTCCTGTCACCACACTCTTAGGAGTTAGCATTGAGAATAAATTGCATCTGGAGAGTGATTTTTAAATCTTGAAATAAAATCATATTAAAAGTCTAGGTTGGGATGGAGTTTGGTGTTATTACAAGAATGTGAGTTGGCTCCAGCCCCTTTCCTACACCCCGACTCCAGGACCACCTGCCACTTATCCCCTTCCCAGTTGTAAAGACAAAAAGCTCAAAGTGACTCCATGCTGAGTTCTAAAGTTAGATGCCTGCCATTTATTCCAGAGAAGTGGGAGAGATTTGAGTTCTTTTCAAGTTGCACATTAGAAAGACCACAGGAAGGACATCAGGTAAATCAAGGTGAAAAGAAACAGGTCTGTTCCACAAGCCTGCCTGGAGGCATGGTCAGGTTCAAGTAGACCTTGTGTTGAGTTCCAAACAGGGCTGTCTGGTTTGGAGCCAACCCAGACCTCATCGTGTACATTCCAGCCTTAGGGTCCCATTTCACATCTCCTAACTTTTGCTGCCAGGTATAGAAGGATATTCTGCTCCAGCAGTCAAGGCCAACAGGTGTGGGGATCCCATGTGGGGCACAATGAACACAATCTCTGAATTCACCCAGTGGCCTGAGAGGCTTTCTAACTCCAGAGCCCATCTGGTAGCCATCGGGCTATGCCCTGCCCCAAGCCATCAGGCTATGCCTCACCCCAAACCCTGGGGCCACTTTGCTCAGAGCATACTTGTTGACTAAGGTCCTCAGGCATGTTTATTAATGAGTGAGTGTTTTCAAAGAGCTTTGATGATGAAAAGTGCTATTTAGGAGCAAAGTCTCTATAGGTGTTTCTGCTGCTATTGATGTAACGCCACATAGATGTTGCCACACAGTCCTGTGGATGTCAGTGTGCTTTAAACAAAGTCCTGCCCCAGCAGAGCTGGAAGATTCCAGCACAAGAGAAAATAAATAGTAAACTGGTGTGCAGTGAATCTGGTCCTCTCAGAACCCCAAGTGCAAAGCAGCAGCAAATGGGGGAGCTGCAGGTTCAGGGAGCCTAACTACGCGTCGGCGGATCATCAGCTTCCTGGGCACCACGGTGAGAGAAGTAGAAGTCAGGAGCCAGTTGTTGTCCATGAGGTTGTGCCCTGTGGACCATCCAAGGGACCTCAAGCTCCCCAACATGTCTGGCCCGCCATTTTGCCTATGTTGCTCCCATGCTATTGACGGGAAAACAGAGGTGCACCAGAAACAGGGCTCTCCTTTCCTGACCCTCTTTCAGGCTACAGGAAAGCCATAGCATCTCATATTTGTTCTTTTAAGAGGGGCTGCCAAATCGCAGTATGTTTAGGTCATTAAACACTGGAAATCTGAATAAATGGATGGGTGGACGGACAGACAGATAAACGGGTAAAAGAGGGGGAGGAGAGGTGTCAGCCACACAGTAAAGGCCAGTGTAGAACTAAAAAGAAGCAATTTTTTTGACTCAAAGGAAGGAGATCCATTTTAATTTGTACGATGCCAAAATGCATCTTAGTTGGAAGGAACCTGATATGCTCAACAGAGAACTCCAACAAGAAGCCACCCACAAGGCCATGTTTCCAAGAGACGCCACAGCCACGGGACCCAACATAACTGCCGCTCAAGGCAGAGGAAACAAGCCACAAGTCATGTTGAGAACTCCAGTTCCGAGGTCAACCATTTGTTTTAAAGTTCCTGTCTTGCTTAGCATGTTAGCTGCCATGAATGATTTAGAAGTGCTTGAGTTTCCAGATTGCTCTTTCTCTAGCCTACTTGGCACAGCAGGGCCAGGGAGCAGCGAGGAGTTTCCGCTGATATTTTTAATGGAGTTGTCACCACCCATCTACAGGAGCCCTTGATGGCAGGCAAAGTTCCAAGGAGAGACGAAGCTCTGTCACAAGGGCTCAGGGTGTCTGAATAAGTCCTCTGCTCTTGTTCTCCCAGTGGCCCCTAAGTTTTGAGAAAAAATCTGAAGGCAGAAAGCAAAGACCCCCTTTGTTAAGTAAGAGTTGCTAATTCAGGATGTCTTCTGAATTAGAAGTTATCAGCCATTTAAATTACCTTTCAACTGTTGCCCTGAGGCTGGGGGCATAGCTCTGTGATCAGAGTACTTCCCTAGAATGCACCCTGGGTTCAATTCCCCAGGACCACACAAAAATTACCAGGGTGTAATGACACACACCTGTAATTCTCGCACTCAAGTGGCTAAGGTAGGAGGATTGCTGTAAATTCAAGGTCATCTTGGGCTACACAGTGAGTTCAAGACCAGCCCGGACTACAGAGCAAGACACTGTCTCAAGGGCGGGGGTGGGTGGGGGTGGGATAGGGGGGTCTTTATTTCATGGACTATGAACTGAACTGAATTGTGCCTCCAGTGGATTTGTCCACCCTGAAACTTGGATGACCCTCTCTGGCATAAAGGTCTTTGCAGGTGCAATTAAGGTAAGTATCCTGAGATGAGATTAACCTAGATTAGAGCAGGCCCCAAATCCAATGATGAGAGACAGGGAAAGAAGATGCCCAGACACACTGAAGACAATTATGTGCAGATGGAGGGATACGGCCCCAAACCCAGGACTTTGGGCCATTAGAAACTAAAGAAGGACAGAAGGGTCCTTCTTTCCCAAAATCTTGAGGCCGAGTAGAACTTTAAAGACACTTTGGCTTGGGACTTCTGGCCACCAGTGATGACAGAATAAACTTCTGTTGTTTTAAGCTCTCAAGTTTGTGATAATTGATTATAGCAGCACTAGAACACTAATACAAACGTGTTCTCTATGTCAACTCAAGCAGGGCGATGGCCAGCACAGACTGACTTTGATAAAACCATGTTCCTCCTCCCCTAACTTTTCTTTTGGGGATAAAGACTTATCTAAAGGGAATAGAAATTAGTCAAGTAAAATGGTAAATGTGCTAAAATTCTTTTTTCCTCCAGAAAATAAAATCTCAACTAGATAGATGTCAACACTTGGAAACAGTGGTTCCACTGCTGTCCTCACTGAACGCATTTATAAGGCCTTCACCCCGTTTCCATACCTATGTTATCCACTGGATAATTGTGTATCCATGTTACTGCAAGAAGGCAAATGTGCCCCTGTGGAAGAGTCTCACACAATGTGTACTTATGTGGCAACTCCTCAGTGACTCTGTCCCACTAGATGTGGATTGTCTGATATTCACTTCAGAAATGGTACCTTGTCGTGGTTTGGATCTGGAGTGTCCCCCAAAGGCCTCATATTCCTATGGGCACTATGTACTGTTGGAAGGTGGGCACAGCTGGAAGGGGCAGATGCTTGGGGCTTGACCAGGAGGGGCAGATACTGGTTCCGCCCTTCCTCCCAAACTGGCCTCAGTTCTGCCACGGTGCCGTGAGGATCTCTGTCTCCTGGAGCAACAGGTCTGGCACCAGCTCTAGCTGTGGCCCCACCATGTGATTCTAACATTTTCCAGCTGCCCACTCATTAACAGACTGAGA
The DNA here is from genome assembly GCA_004027205.1 of Ctenodactylus gundi. Taxonomy (NCBI): domain Eukaryota; kingdom Metazoa; phylum Chordata; class Mammalia; order Rodentia; family Ctenodactylidae; genus Ctenodactylus; species Ctenodactylus gundi. Next base: position 33,972 of record PVKB01004236.1, on the reverse strand, counting down.
CCTAAAACTGTGAGCTACAATAAATCTTTCCTCCCTAAGTTGTGGAAGTCGGGTATTGAGTCACAGAGATGAAAAAGTGACTAAGACATACCCATCCATCATTTTATTCACTGGGAAACTGTAGAATCTAAAATTTTAATTGAAGCACACAGATAATATTTATTTCTTTGGAAGAACTTATTTTACCAGAACCAGATACAAAGGCACAGGGAAGGTAGTCATATGGTGATGGAGAGAAGAGATTAGAAATTACTTTGATAGAGTTAAAACAAAATCGCAAAGAAATCCGAGGATCACTCTGAAACACCATGGAGTGCCCCGTGAATGCTCCATGGGTGCACTGAGCAGGAAAAGGCTTGAAAGCAACCGCTACAATACTGTGACAGCAACAAGGGTAAGAAATACGGCCACTAGGGACTGAATGTGGACCCTGCACCTAGAGGTGATTTTTGTCTCTGGGAAATATTTGGCAACGTCTAAAGACATTTTGGGTTGTTGCACAGGGGTGAGGGAGTAGCAGGGCTTCTGAAGATTCATGATGCCCCCACGCCTTCTGTAATGAACAGGACAAAGCCTCCCGCCACAAAGAACTACCTGTGACATAAACAACAGGAAGGGTAAATGCACTCAGTGCCACTTATTATTTATTTATTAGTGTGGTCCTGGGATGGAACCAGGGCCTATCACACTGAGCTACATCCTCAGTCCACTTTTATTTTTGATTTTGAGACAGGGTCTCACTAAGTTGCTCAGACTCCTGTCTGTGCCCCCCAGAATGCTGGGATAGCAGGTCTCCCAATGTCATTTAATCCCCAGTACAAAAATGCGCAGTATAGGCCATTCATAGAACTGGCAGACCCAGTGTACAGATAAAAGACTGAGTTCAGGGATACTGGACAAGGCATCCACATATAGTTTGTTCTATAGGGCTATATAACAAAATACTAATGCTTGCCAAAATAGGGATTTAGGAAAGCTGCGAAGAAAGCCAGGATTTGTGAATACTTCTGGCACCTAACAGCACACTCTTGCAAGGTGCAACCTGTGTGGCTGCGTGTGTTCTTGGGCGGTGATGACGAGCGCATCACGGCACCAAGGTGACCATGTTCTTGCGCAACCTGCCGACCCAAATTTTCTGCTTCTCAGAATTTCTTCTCTGCTTTATCATACATAATTGGATAACTTTTCTTCAATTTTCTCCTTGCAACAGCAAAGATAAGGTTGCTGTTTAATCATCCCCCTCTAAGCACTTGCAATCAGGCAGGATATTGCTGCTTTTAAAATAAGACAATGACATTTAATGACTTTCATTTCTTCCTATACAAAAGATTAATTTATATGCCAGAGTCATCGTTTCATTGGAAAACTCAGCCTATTCTTTTTGAAACACTGCGATATGATTAACAACTCGATCCCTCCCCTATATTTTTTAATTTTGTGGCTTTCTCTGTGTATATTTACCTTCACAGTCTAATTTAGCCTGCGCTTTAGCATTAGGATAAAATTAGCCCACAGAGCAAAGAAATGACGCTATGCCTCTTAGCGCCCCAGGAGTCACCCGCCCCATCCCTGGACCACTGTAAGACAGGACCTGCACGGTTAGGGAATGGAGTATTTAGGACGTCACCTGGAAAACCTGCCTAGCCCCCAAATGGAGGCCCACTAGGGTCTGGCCTTAACATCCCACCTCTGTCACATTCTCCCATATACCCTCAGATCCGGCCACTCCACGCAACTCCTTATTCCCTGGGTCTCCAATGTGTCCTCCCATTTCTACACCTCTCTTCACGTCTTTCCCTTCTGTCCAAATGCTTTTTCTCTGTCTCTTCTATCAAAATCCTGCTTATCCTTCAAAGTTCATCCCAGATGTCTTGTCCCTGAAGTCCTTGTGGATTTCCCAGTAAAAACGACTCAGTCCATCTTGGGCTCAGAGTGCCTCTGACACCAATGTGAACAGCCACCACTCGTGGATTGCTCTTTATTAGCAATCCCCACAGTGCCCCATCTCTGTCTCACAAGAGCCCACGGCTACTCTATCATCTCACAGATGAGAACATCAAGGTGCAGAGACCTCAAGTTCACTGTTACAAAGAGGGCTTAGTGAGCTATGAGCTCAAACACCCTGAAGCCTTTTTCTCTCTACAACTCCAATGAAAATGCTCTTGGAGTCCTGAAGAAAAGGATCTAATTGGCTCCCCAGTGAGAAGGTCGCCAAGGCCACATCCAGATGCCTCTGTGGGCAGTATGGGCCATCCCCTCCAGCTCAGGACGCTTCTTCTCCTGAGGCCCACCCTCCCCTTCAAAGGCCCATCTTCATTTAGACTTCATCAGAAATTATAGCATCAAACATGCAAATGTAAAATCTCCAAAATTTCTAAAATGCTTTGAGTAAATATTAATAAGATGTATTTATCCATCATTTAGAAAATGTTTACTACCACAGAAAAACACATTACTTCATTTCGTAAACAGAAGGGAAGGTTTCTGCCAATCCTCAGGCCAACTTCTTGCCTTAGCAGCGTCTTCTAATTCCTCCTGATGCTAATGGGCACTGCAGCCCATGTCCTCAGAGAAGAGCTGCCCTTCTGAGATGGAGCCTTACAGCTGCTATTATCTCCAGTGCTCATGGATGACTTGATAGTTTATGACAACCTCTGGTGTCCCCACAGCACTACATTACAGAATCAAGGAATCCATGTTGCTAAAGAGTAGATGATGATGTGAGGAACAAGAAACCATAGTTGCAGCAGTTTTGCCTGAGAATAGACACTGATTCATCTCTGCACAGAAACACCTGACCTGCCTCTGTGTACTGTGATGTCCCACCACCCAGAGATTGCAGAGAGAGAGGGAAATACAGGGACAGAGGATCTTATTGTATGGCATCACAATGCTGGGTATGTTACTTACACATCCAAACCTATAGAATGTATACCACTAAGAGTGAACTATGGTCTTTGGGTGACAATGGCATGTCAGCATATGTCTGTCATAACAAACATGTCATTCTGTCAGGTGAGTTCTGTAAAGGAAGAGGCTGCGTGTGAAGGGGGCAAAGAAATATACAGTAAATTCTGTACTTTCTGCCTCAATTTTGCTGCAAACTTAAGACTTCTCTAAAATATAAAGTCAACATTGAAAACAGAGAGGGGGCTACAGGAATAGCTCAACGGTTAAAACACTTGCCTAGCAAGCTCCCCCAAGTTCAATTCCCCAGTACCACATAAATCAGCTTGATAGTACACACCTGTAATCCCAGCACTTGGGAGGCTGAGGCAGGAGGATTGCCATGTGTTTGAAGCCAGCCAGGTCTACACAGTGAGTTCAGGACCCTGAACTCAGAGCGAGACACCCCGCCTCAAAAAAAAAATTTTTTTTTGAAGACTCTGACTTTCTTCTTGAGAAAAATGTGCACAAGCACAAGCTGTGGAAACAAGTATAAAGGCGTCTAAAGACCTATGAATCCCAGAGGGGCACGAACCTGTAGCCCTGTCCAAAAGAGGTGCAGAACACCATCACAGCTGGCCAGGGCCCTGCAGCAGGGGCAGCAACAGGGCAGATGGTCAGACCTGTGTCTCTGGAACAGTCCGACAGCATGTCCCCATATCCCCCTCCTCCCCTTGCACTAAGTCACGCACACCTTTCTCAGCATCACATGAGGAGGAGGGCATGCACTATGCTTTTGAAAGTGAACTTGTACAAGAAGAGCAACATACAGGCCAGAATTTACACAGCTTAATAAATATTCACAACATAAACGCACTGGGCAAATCAACTATAATGGTTTGAAGTTGGAATGCATCCCACAAGCCACGTGGTTGGAAGGGAGCCAATCATGGCAGCTAATCCACTGACTTTCTGGGCTGCTAAGAGGTGAGGCCTGGTCAGAAGTGTCAGAGCACTGAGGCTTGACCCAGCAGGCGCAGAGCACCGGAACATGACCTGGAAGAGAATATGCTAGCTCCTCCCTTCCTCGCACACTCTGCTTCCTGTCCATCATGGAACAAACAGCTTTTCTCCAGCGAGGCCCTCTACCAGAGTGCTTCCACCTTTCCCAGCCACCAGTGAATGGACTGAGACATTCCAAAACTGGGAGCCAAAATAAAGACCTTTCCCCCTTCAGTTGTGAGTGTCAGGTGCTAAATCACAGCAACAAAAAGTAACTAAGACATCAACATATAGAATGTTTGCAGCACCACAGCAGTCCTCTCTCTGCCCAGACCCCCCCAAATAAACATTATCCTGAATTCTATCACCAGATAATAGTTTTATTTTTATTTAAAGTTTGTGCAAATGAGATTCAACAGTATGTACTCTTTTGTGTCTGGATTTTCTCCTTCAAAATTCTGCTTCACCTATATTTTTGTATATAGTCATAATTTTTTTCTGTCATCACTGTATAGTGTTTCACATGCCACACTTTAATTATCTATTCTCCTGTTGTCAGGCATTTGCACTGTTTCTAGTTTGAGACTGTTACCAACAATTCTGCTATGATGTGTCTTTTGTTAATTAAAATGACACAATTATTTTGAGCACACACAGCTAGTCACATATTATGTGTTCTGTTTAAAATTAGTATACAAACCAAAAGATTTTCAAAATAAATAGAATAATTTCCACTGTCATCCACAGGAGAAAAGCTCTAATTCCTTTATATGCTCCCCCAACACATGGTTACATCATTTTTAATTTTGACAGATGTTTAACTTTTGACTTTAATGTGCATTTGACTGATGATCAACACTATTGAGAACCTTTTCAAACTTCATTGGTAATTTGCTTATCATCCTTTACATTTTGTTATGGTTTAGGTCAGGAATATCCCCCCAAAACATCATGTTATCTGGAAAGTGACTTGATTGCGGGAGTTAATCAGGTGAAGTGGATTGATCCCTGGATTTCATGGGGTGTTAAGAGGTGGGGCAGGAGGGAGGAGTTGGTCACAGAGGGTGCAGTCTGGAAGGACAGATTTTTACCCAGCTTCTCCTACCTGCTGTCCTTCCTCTGTGATGCTGGGAGTAGCTCTTCTCCACAAGACTCTTCTGCCATGCCTCCTTGGCTAACTAACCTTGGTCAGACTAAGACCCTGAAATGTAAGCTAAAATAAACCTTTCCTCCATTATCTGTGAGTGTTGAGTACTGTGTTCCAAAAACAAGAGTGTGACTCAGACATTTCACTCAAGTTTTGTTTTTTTTTGTTGTTGTTGTTGTTGTTTTTTGTTTTTTTGTTTTTTTGGGTTTTTTTTTTTTTTTTTGTCCTTTTATCTGTTGGGTCCATTCCTTATTGGCTCATGGAAGTTCTTTTCATATTCTGGTCATGAACCCTTAGTCAGACAGATGTACTGCAAACATATGAAGCTTGTCTTCCTATTCCCTTATGGCAAACTTAATTGTCAACTCAACTACCTTAGAAACCACCAAGAGGAATGGCTCAGCGTTTCAACACTAAGTCAAGTGCTGAGTACTCAAGTTTGATTCCCCAGCACCACGTAAGCCGGGCATGGTGACGCATGCCTGTAGTCCCAGCACCCAGGAGGCTGAGACAAGAGGATTGTCCTGAGTCCAAGGCCAGCCTGAGCTCCATATTGAGTTCAGGACCAGTCTAGGAACAGAGTGACACCCTATCTCAAAAAAAAAAGGAGAGAAACCACCACGAGGGTAAGTAGAGCACACTTAAGGGTGTGACTGTGGGTTCCTGGTGGGGAGCTCCTGCTGTGCTTCCAGCCACCATGAACCGAGGAGCTTTGCTCTGCAAGCCCCTTCCAGCATGATGCTCCTACCTGGGATCCAGCCAACCATGAGCTGAGTCCACTGAAAATATCATCAAAAATAAATCCTTCTTTTCTTAAATTGTTTCTGTCCAGTATTTGGTCCCAGCAGCAAAAATCTGACTAATACATCCCTAATGGTGGGTTTTAATAACACGCAAATTTCTTGATTTTAATGTAGTTCAACTTATCAGTGCTTTTTGCATCTTGCTTTGGATATTATCTCCAGGTTATAAAAATAATCTCTACATTATCTTCTAGAAGCTTTAAAGACTTATTTTTCTGCATTTAGATCTATGAACCTTCTGAAATTCCTCTTTGTATTAAACAGGTCTCGGGCTTCACTTTTTTTACACAGATATCCAGATGAGTCAGTACCACTTATTAACAGGCTATCCTAGCTATAATGCATCACACTGTCACCTTTTTTATGGAAATCAATTAACCTTGTATGTGTCAGTCTGTTTCTGGGCTTTAAGATTATCTTACTTTTTTATGCTCTCTGGATTTCCATATGAACAATGAGAATCAGATTGACAGTTTTCTCAAAATTGTTTAGAATTTTATTTGGAACTGCATTGAATCTGCAGATTAATCTGAGGGAGACTGGATATCTTCACAGTATTGAATTTGTTTTGCAACATGCGGGATTAAATCCAGGGCCTTTACACTGATCATGCGGGATTAAATCCAGGGCCTCCCCTTTTTGGACGTGGGTTCACCAAGCAGGTAAGTTGCCCAGTCTGTGATCAAATTTGAGACCCTCATACCCCAGCCTCCCAGAGCACTGGGACTATAGGCATTTGTTACCACTCCTGGCTCTACAGTATTACATTTCTAATCCATGAACATGGTGTATCATTCCATTATTTAGATCTTCTTTAATTTCACTCAATAATAAGTCTGTACTTCCATATTGAAGCCTTCTACATTTTTTATTAGATTAATTCCTAGATATTAACTGGGGGATGTTTGTTTGGACTGGTTTTTGGTGCTGCTGGCAATGATTTAATTTTTTACTCTGTGGGTTTTGGGGTGGTTGTTGCTTTTGTAGGAATTTTCACAGGAGTTTTATATGTAAATCTTGTACGCAGACCTTCTTAAACTGATTTATTCATTCTTATAACTCATAGCTAATTTTGGATTTTCTACATACACTTCATATTGTTTGTAAATAAGGACATTTTCTAAGACTCAGCAAAAACATCACTTTCTCTCTGAATCCCGTCTCCATTCTTCCAGCAGATGTGACTTTCCCTTCCCTGGTCACAGAGCACTCAACTGTGGCCTTGCTTTTGAGACACTGTGCTCCTGTCTGGTGGCAGTAAGCATAGCATAGGCCTCTCACAGAGGTTCAAGGGCAACATTTTCTCATTTAGATCTGTGAACCAAGTTGAAATTTGACATTGTAGTAGTCAGGAATCTTACACATAATGGCAGAAACTCAAGTCAAACTAGCTTGAGAAACGAAAAAAGGAATATAGTGGCCTAAGTAACTGAAGATTCCAGATGTAGTTCTTTTTTTTTTTTTTTCTTTAAACGGAAGTTTGCTCTGTAGCCCAGGCTAGTCTTGAACTCACTATGTAGCCCAGGCTGGCCTATAACTCATGGCGATCCACCTGCCTCAGCCTCCCAAGTGCTGGGATTAGAGGCATGTGCCAACACACCCAACTATTATGTGGTACTAGGGATCCAACCCAGCTTCCCAGGCAAGCACTCTAATCTCTAGGCTACTCCCCAGCCCTGTAGTTCTATTTTAAATCCACCTGGGTTCAGACATTCACGTTGTATCTTTAGAAAGCTATATTCCTGCACCTCTCTGCTTTAGTTCCTCTTGTAATGATTCTATTCTCTAAAAGTGCTTTCCAAAAGAGCAGCATTCCCCAAAAAGGGTTCCCTGGCAGCTCAGGCTACAACCTCCCAACTGTTAATTTCAAAGAAAAAGAAGGAAGTGCTGAGATTTGTTCTGGTGGGTTGAACTTGGTCACATGACCATCCCCGGCTCCATCACAGTAGGTCAGAGAGAGATGATATATTATAATTGTGCGTTTCCGGTGAGGTGGGGGAGGGGGAGGCCAACCCATTCAATCCCCCAGGACTGAGAGCAGGGGGATTAGTATTCTCTAGAGAAAATTTAGGGAGTTATTATCAGAAAACAGAATGGCTGCATGCTGGGAAGGCAGAAACCACATTGTCCCATTGAGGTGACAACCCATCAGGAAGGATATTATCTAATTCAGCTAGTGAATTACCCCTGGGGACCCAGCTGTTCTCTAATGATTTGAAAAGACAACAGCTTTAAGCCAAAGCTGTGCCTGCTACCTACCTCACTTCCTAGTGCTGGTATTCCACAGAACTCTACCCAGGGAAAATCCAATACTCTGTAACCTGCCTGACTCGACAAGCTTCTGGAGCCTTCTGTAGCTGGGATTCCACCCACAATGCTATTGCAACCAGCTCTTTGCAACAGCGGCTTCTTTTACAAAGCTTCAAATCCCCTTGCCCTCTCCTGATTGAATGGCCTTCAACAAATAAAGACTCTTGGCTGTCTGCCCTTCCCTGGGAGGATTACCTGTGGTTTGGGGAGGAGTCGACAGCTTCCTCCCCAGGGAGTTATGGCACCATGTTTCCTTTGTGCTTTTTGCTCTGGACTGCTCTGGTGTGGGCTGGTGCCAGCACTCATAGGGAAGGAAAGAGGCTCTGTTACGGCCCTCACAGCTATCGGCGACCCAGCCCCTCCTGCAGGTGTCTAGTCTCCTTGTGGGGTGGCACCTCTCAGTCTGGCTGCTGCCACAGATGACACGCCTCAAGCCCTTCCAGCCAAGATGCCCTGCATGGATACAGTAAGAAGGGCAACAGATCTGTCTTAAAGCAATCTGCTTCTAACCAAGGAAAATGCTATTTTTAAGAGGAATAAATGATAATGTCAATGTGCATAACCTTTGATGCAGTATCCCCGTTTCTTAGAATTTATCTTAAGGAAATTGCCATAGACATGCACGGAGATGCACGTAGGAGGATAGTCACTGAAGCATTATCTTTAATGGCCAAAAAGAAAAGGAAAGAACCTAAATTTTCATCAGCAGCAAAAAGTACAGAAATGATGGACTTGGCTGAGTGACAGAATATTCTGTAACCATTAAAAATCATATGCTCAAATATTCACTAACTCAGAAAAAAAGGTGTTCAAAGTACAGTAAATGGGGAAAGTCTAATGTTTCCAGCTTACATTTTTTAATGGGTGAATGTTTATGGATAAAAACACACAGAAGTAGTTCTGGAAAGATATGTGCCAAAATGCTAGCTATGGTTTTCGCTGGGTAGCATAACACCAGTTGATTTCAGCATCTTGCAGGTGAAAAACCGTTCTCAGTGAGACTGGGAAATCCTATACCCATCCCAACACTGAGGGCCCGTCTAAAGCAGCAATGGACCGCAACATCTGTTTTAAAGAAATGTGCTTCCATTAACTGGCCTCCAAAGGACAATTGAATTTTTTTTAAAGCATGAGTATTAGCCCTGAACATGGTTTTATTGGTGGCAAAAAAAATTTTTTTTCTTTTAATGTTATAACATTGGGAAGGGACCAACTTTCAAAACCAGAAGCAGGCTTTTGAGGCCAAGAGTCCCAGCACGGACATAAAGGCTAGGGACAGGCCTCCCACCAAGCCGAGCTTTGAGGCAGCGCCTCTTCTACTGTTCCCGGGGCTGATGGGATACTGCCCTCCCGCTTCCCAAACCCAGAACTGCTCTTTTATTGTCTCTATGATAATAAATTCCAAACGATAAATTATGTGATACAGATGAGTTCCAAACTATTTTTTAAGGTCCGTTGAGAGGTAACGCAAACAGAACAGAAGTTTGGCCAGAAGAAAAAAAAGGAGGGACAGAGGGACGTAACCTTTGGACAGCTTTGGGCAGAAATCCACAGATGAGGGGAGGCGTCAGGTGGGGATTTTCTCCTCCTTAATATGTGATTTTGACTCTCCCTGGGTCCCTTTATTGTCTGTTTTTCCTGCTTCTCACTACATCTTACATTTGAGCATTATTTTAAGCAAAGTTGTATGTTAATTTACTTTAGCAACATACAACAGAACTGTCTCAGGAGCCAACGTGATAGATGGTAGCGGCACTGGCTATCGGCCCCAAAGGCAGCCATTTGTGTTTTGAAATTCCTTAATTATATACGTACACAGTGACTCTAATCATCCCCGTAGAGGCACGGGGCTCAGCCAGAGTTCCTAAACACTGTCACAAGAACAGGAATACGAACTTAGAAGGAACAGTTTAAAATCAACGATGGGGACGAGTCGTATTTTTTTAAAACCTGGAATGCAGAATACAAGGCATTGTAATCACTACATCTATAATTACAAAGCAGAGTAAATCACTAAAAAAAAATTAAGTGTCTTCGACATGATAAAGAAGAATAATTAACTTTGAACTCGGAGCTGCCATCCCAGTGTTGGATGACTCTGGCTAAGCCCTGGGAGGCGCCAGGATGACAAAGAAAATCAACGTTCACAGCTGTAAGGAGGCTGCCGATAGCTCCGGCAGGTTCGTGTCTAACTGTCCTACCCAGCAAGGGGAATGAGTGAGCTGCCGAACCAATGACACATGACAGCGCCTCTGCGCAAAGAACCAAACCTCACAAGTTAAAAAAAAGCAGTCTCTTCTATGATATGCACTCTCGGTTGCTAAGTAGCATGTACATCCCATGACACGCACAGGTATCCTCACACAGAGCTGCTGGAGTGGACTTGCGACGGCCAAATGGCCCCCTGTGGACACAGCATCATTTTACTGGAGAGAAAGCCAAAGCTTAGAGGGTCCCTGGGTCTGAAGAGACAGAGCCAGGACCAGGTACCTGTTCTCTGAGAAGTCACCCAGCAATCCAAGGGCCTGCAATGCAAGGTCAGGAAAGCACCCCTGAGGGGGTCACCTGTGCCCTGGGATACGGGCTCAGGCAGGCCTGATGCTGGCAAAACACCCCGCAGGCCTAGCACCTGTAAATACTGGGCTGCCACTGTCAGAATGGTCCAGTGCGGAAGAGTGGCCACTGTCTGCAGCCCAAGTCCCTACTTCTGCTAGGGATCCTAGGAAGGCAGTCACAGCAACCTGGGGACAGATCCCAGTCTTCAATGCTGTCCCTACTTTGGGCAACACACTATACAATAGCTTTCTCTTTTGCAGGCAAGTCAACACCTGCCCTGTGTCACTCAGGATTGGCACGATGATAAAAATGATAAAATTCACACCCAGCAGGTAGGCTGAGAGGAGCTGTTCATTTCTGGGAAGAGAAACGGGAAGTAACAAAGGACGTGAAAATGTTTGTGAACTCTAAAGTTTCACAGTTTTTATTATCCCTCCTATGAATTGTATTGCTAAGACACCACCGCACTGTGTTGGTCCTCTGGGGGTGCAAAGGCCTGGGTGAGATCCACTTCCCATCCTTAGAACCAGTGCAGTAGCAACGCCACATGCCATGAAATGAAAATGTCCTTAGCCGTGGGAGGGCCGATGGCAGCAGATAGCTGGAAAACGCGCTCTTTGCAGAAGCTGCTAGGACAGATCATCAGAAAAAGTCAGCATACGTGAATGTCCCAGGGCCAAGGGCGCTGGGCACAAGGAGGCACCTGAGAGGTCAGCCAGGTCCTCAGGATGAAAGGTGGATCAAGACCTACCACACCAGCCTCCACGGAGAACAGCCAGCCATGCAGAACCTGCCAAGTCAGAACCAGCCAGCAAGAGCCCTCCCTGGTGATTCCTGCGCTCTCACAGTCCGAGAACCTCTTGCATCCCAGATCAGCAGACCCATGCACGCCACCCTACCTGACAGGCACCAAACCCGCTATGGTTCTCACAGCAGAGAGCTTGGGGCGGCCAGCAACTGGCCCCTGGGGCTCCATCCTGTGCGCTGGATGTCGGCCCACAGACAAGGACACAACCTCTGGCCCCAGTGACCTCAAGGACAAGCCTCTCCCGCTGGCCAGTCAGGTTCCTCCCCTCCCTGTCTTTACCTCCTGCACAGGCCGGATGCGTCCTGTGGTCACTGAAGCACACGGAAAGCAACACGCACCCAAGCAAACCATCAGCTGTCTCTGCACACGGCTGGAACACAGAGGTGCCATTTAAATTACGATGTCAATGAGTCTGTCAGCTTGGATTAAGAAACCTCTAGGGAACCAGGGAAGCGCGTTTCTGGCTGTGTCTACGAAGTGTTTCTAGAGAACACTGACATGTGGGACACAGACTGACGGGGTCCCCACGCTGGATGTGGGCGCACCGTCCGGCAGGACAGAGGCCTCGAGAAGCAGAAACAGAGGGAGGGGAAGCTTCCAGCAAGGCTCTCTCCACCTCCCGGCCACCACGAGGAGGCCACTGCCTCTGCCGCTCATCCACTCGATGCTCCTGCCCACCAGCAGCCTAAAAGCACCGGAGGCAGCCACCCACGAACCGAAAGTCTCTGAAACTGTGATGGCAAGGAAAGTGCCTTCGCTCCAGTTGTTCTCCCTGGGCGCCCAGTCGCAGCGCTGGAAGGCGGGCTAATGCACGGACACAGGACCGCCACACCTGGAGAGTCAGTACTCATCCAGATCCCAGTCCTGGTACGAAGGGCTGAGGCGACATGCCTGTGGCCACTGTCCCCCAGGATGCGTCCCCTCACTTCTGCACTGCGACGGGCTGGAGATTCCACCCCTGCGCCTTCCTTCCACACCATCTCTGAAAGGCTTCAGACACTCCGCCGGGATGCCTATGGGCAGCCCACGGGGAAGTGGCTCCAGAGAAGGGCTGGATAGGATGGGACATCACAAGCAAAACACCAACGGCATGAGAAACACCACCAAAACTCGTCAAGCAGGATGGCATCAATCTAAAGAGCTTTTGCACAGCAAAGGAAACAATTCAGAGTGCCGAGACAACCAAAAGAACGGGAAATACTCGCCTCAGGCATAGGGCTCACCCTCCCCCCATAAAAGACCTGATTTTTTAAAATGGGCAATTGAAGTGAATAGACTCTCTCAAAAGAAGTAAAAACGGCCGATAAGTACATGAGAAAACAGCCCGTGTTTTCAGCCACTAGAGATACGAAAATCAAACAATACAGCTTCCATCTCACTCGAATACGAAGGGGTGTCATCAACGTCTCACCAACACAGGCTGGCAAGGCTGTGGGGAGAAAGGGGCACTTCAGCACCGCGGCTGGCAAACTGGCACAAACCCTGTGGAAACCATGAGGGAGAGTCCTCAGCAAATTCAAAACTGAAACCCCATTTGATACAGCTACATCTCTTCAAGGGACCTTTCCAGAAGAGTTAAAGACATCATATTACAGTGACAGGTACATAAGAGCTGGCCCTCAGAAGCAGCCTACATGTCCTGCATCCATGTGTTAGTGAATAGACAAATAAAAAGTGGTGTGTACACACAGTGGAATATTACTCTCCACAAAGGAAGATAAATTTGTATCATTTGTAGGAAAATGGATGTGGCTTGAAAAGGGTCTGGGTGTTTTTAATGAAGTAAAGCAGACATAAGAGGTTAAGTACCCCATAGCCCCACTTACATGAGAATCTCAACACGTAAATGGTCAAAAGAGAAAAAAACAGGGAGATGGACTCAACAGAGATGGGAAGGGGTCATGGGACAAGAGCGTGGGAATTACAGTAGGGAAGGAAGAGTCGGGGGAAGAAATCAAAACACAGTGTCTACATACACCAATCCCAAGCTGCTTTTAATTAATATGTAAATTAGGATATCACAGACGGATACAAATAAACATGATAAAATAAAATACCAAAAGTGACCCCCATGAGATGTCACTTCACATCCTTGAGAACGACTATTGCCCAAACAGAAAGATGTTTTGGCGAGGATGCGGGAAGACTGGAACCCTTGTGCGATGCAGGTGGGGACACAAACCACGTAGCGTCGCACAACAGAGTGGCCGCTCCTCCAAACTCAAATTTAGAACTACCAGACGATCCACCAGGATTGTATCTGGATATACTTTTAGAACCAAGGAGAGAAGAAGCTCAAATGGAGAGTAATAAAGTAGCATTTGTAGCAGCATTCCTCACATTGGTGCAGACATCCCAAAGGCCACCAATACAGAGACAGGTAAACAAGTGTGGCCTACCCATGCGGCGGAATACTATGCAGCCTTAAAGCAAAGGAAAACTACTCAGGCGGTAACACAGACTGCTTTGAGGACACCATGCTTAGTAAAATGCACCAATCAAAAAAGAAGAAAACAGTAGATGACATCACATCTGTCGGTTCCCTAGAGAAGTCAAGTTCCTAGAGGCAGACGTTAGAACGCAGGCTGTGGGGCCGTGGGAGGAGAGGATGAGGGTGATTCAGTTTCTGCAAGGTGAAGAGGCTCTGGAGATAGAGGATGATCCCGCTGCCCCGCAGCTGAATGCATTTAACGCCATGAACCACCCTCATGACAGCAGTTGGAAGGCTGGGATTCATTTTGTATATTTTACACAACAAAAAAAGAGACCGTGGGGGTTTCTTCCTCCCCAGTGCGGATGCCGATGCCTGGGCAGGACTCACGGCCTCACGCCTGCAGGCCACAGTCTCAGCCCCAACTGTGCTAGTTTTTTAAATGCCGAAAATGATGCTCTGAGAGTCAGCTGTGATCCTGTCTCTGTGCAGCCGGGAGTAAGTACCATCTATCCTGTGTGTGTCTGTCCTGGGAGCTGCGAGAGTTGGAATCCAAAGCTTTCGTGAACTTGAGTAAGACGCTCTGCCATTCTGAGCCTTGTTTCCTGTGCTGCCAGCTTCGTCTTTCACACATGAAAGTCGTAACAGTACCTAGCTCTTGAGGCTGTGTGAGACCTCAGTCAAGTGCCTGGAACAGTGTGTCACAGGGCGGGTCCTTGGAACAGACCGAGACTCCTCTGGGGTGTGCACAGAGAGGTTAATAACTATATGAAGTCACACAGCTAGTAACAGCCACATTATTATATTTTTAGAAATGACAATAACAGACCAAATGTGAGCCCAGGTGTGAACCACTGCAGTGTTTTTCAGGATGTTCTAAGCATCAAAATCACCATGGCTGCTTGTCGCGCAGGCAGACTTCTAGGCCCTGATTAAATCAGAATCTCCGGGTTAGGGCTCAGGAATCTGAATATTTAGCAAGCAGACTTCATGCTAGTTTGGTTGGGCACCACAGAACTCAGGAGTAGCTTCTACTACAGGGAATCTGGGAGAGATCCTGGCATTGTCACATGGGTTGGGCCCAAGCTTGGAAAGGCAGGGGGTCTCATTCAAGTTCATGAGAGCTTCAGGGAGCTGAGTCTGGATTCAGATTCCCCAACTCCTAGGACAGACACACAAGTTCACTGGGGGTGCCCTCTAGCCCAGATCCTGTACAACCCCAGGGTCACAGCACAGGAGAAGGCAAACAGCATCAGCGCTGCCCCGGGGGGACCCAGGTGGAGCCCACAGAGGTCTGGGGCGCTGGGTTCTTTGCGCGCCCTATGACAGACCAGTCTCAGGGTGCAGCCACCTTGAGGAGACGCACGACCTTGGTCAAGGTTGCTCTGGATAATTCCAGGAAAGGGATGCAGCTAAGAGCCCTAGGCAGGTCCTTTCCACGGCTCACTCTCAGGGTCCTAGTGTCACCACAGCTCCTGCCACAGGGCGCCTGGCAGGTAGCCCCTGCTTACAAGCTGCCCATCCCACCTGACAGCCCTCCCATCCGCTGAGGGCGCCATCACCTTCCTGAGCAGGTCAGGGCCCCAGGCAGAGGAGCCTGCTGTCCCCGCCAGATGACAGATGGCGAAGGCCCCGAGCGCATGCACAGCCCTTGTCGTTGCCCAGTGAACTCACTCTGTCCGCTTCCCTCCCTACAGGAACCTTTCCCATTAATCCTCGTTTTCCACAAAAGGACACTGTCGGCAGAGACGGCCAGCACCCTGGCCAAGGCTACAGAGCTGGAACATGGCAGAAGCACAGCTGGGCTCAGGGACTGCAGTTGCAGAGGGGTCACACCTCATCTTCAAGTTTCTGCCCACCACCAGGCCTATAAAGACTGGCACATAAGGACATCGGGGGCTGGCAGAGGGCACGATGAGAGGATGTGAGCCGGGTCCCTCCCACAGGACCTAGATCTGCATGCAGGGACTGGAATCTCTCTGTAGACACACTGAGGAAGTCAGGGCGCCTGCCCCGTTTTCTGGCCAAAGCCTAAAAGAGGAGGCCGTGGCCTCTATTGAGACCCCTCTGTCCCATCTGGTTAGGAAGTGGTAACACCTTAAAAAACAGTCCCACTGCAGAGGGCTGTGCCCTAGTACTTTGCCCCACTGATGTGATTCCTTTATCTTCCCCCCTTCCAGCCTGTGACAGACCACAGGTGTCTTGTGCAAAGTCTTAGGCACTGTGAGACTTGCCAGAGCCTCCACCATGGACTCAAACTTAGCTCTGACCCTCCCTGCCTCACCCAGAGCTGACACCGGGTGCTTGAGGAGCAGCTTCTCCACCCTTCCACCAACACACAATGGCGGGAGCTCCCAGGGTCAGGAGAAGAACAGACACACAGCATTCCGGAGCGAAGTCCCAATTCACTGTGATGCCAGGAGTGACTCCCAGGCTCCTTGTCACAGCCTCTGCTTCTCAGGCATCAGACACACAGACCCAACCTGCTGTAGGCCCGGGACCCCAGGACAATCTTGACCTCACATGCAGGCAGGCCTTCCTTCCGCTGTTGCCTCCCAGCTGAGACTTGGGCCAAGGACTCAGTACGCCTGTCTGTAAGATGGAGATTTAAAAAACAAAAACACCCACTTTGAAAGGGCTGTTGAAGGATCCACAGGGATAATATGGTCACACATTTGCCAGCACATGTGGACGTCATTGTCACCAAGCACACTCCATGTTGGATCCTACAGGGTAAGGTTACCACATTTATGCCCAATGGTGCAGGTGGAGACAGAAGCAAATCAGGTCAAGCGGAGCCCTAACTAGTCAGACAGGGGTTGGCTGAGGTCACAGAAGGTCTGGAGGGAGGAGCGTCTAGGCTGACATGGGGGGGGGGGGGAGCTGCAGACCCCAAATTCTATATTTTTTTTCTTGAGTCAGGGTCTCGCTCTGTAGCCCAGTCTGGTCCTCACTATGGCTGGCCTTGCACTCACAGCAACCCTCCCGCCTCAGCCTCCTTAGTGCTGGGATTACAGGCATGCACCATCATGCCTGGCTTATGTCATGCTGGGGAATCGAACTCGGGTAACCAGTGCTTGCTAGACAAGCGCTTTAACCGCTGAGCCATTCCTCCAGCCCTAGTGCCCAGGCTATAAAGGGTGCCAGTCAACCCCATCTGTGTCTGTGGGCCTGCATCTCCCTGTTTAGGCTACGAACGGGACAAACTGTGCCCTGGAGCAGCAGAAAGAGTGGCAGGTGGGCATCTGCCACCTTTGCAGCTCAGAGAGGTCAATGCCAAGGTCAGAGTGGAATCAACACATGAACCAATTCAAGAGTGGACATTTCCCACGGACTGGTGTTGCTGACTGCCACACTGAGAAGCTCAGACCGTCACACACACCGCCCCATCCGACCCAGGCTCTCTCCAGGAAGGCCTCTGCCCTCCCACTAGGCCCTCGCCTGTCCAAACCCAGGAGACTCGGCGGCCCGGCAGGCGAACCAAGGGGTCCAGCCAGACCATCTCGTGTAACCGTGACTCTGCGCGGAGACCAGGCTGAGAAGGGCGCTGACAGCAACAGTAAATCATTTCTGCAGGAAGAGGAGAAGTTCCCTTGAAATGATGGGCCGGCTGCTGGCGGGCTGGACCATCAGAACGCCAGCTGCCTAATGAAGCAATAAAGGCCTTTGTTCCCCCACTTCTCACTGCCCTGCTCTTACATGTACAATTATTACCAAAATCAAAGAGAGGAATGTTGCCTTGAGATATGATTTCCATATTGGCATGGATTTTATTATACAAGCAGTACAACGCACCCCATTATCATTTTGATTATATGCGCCTTGCATTTGCACCACTGGACCATTATCTGCGATACATTCATTACGTTAGAAGAAACCGGAACTCTGTCCTTAAGATGAATTGTAAAAAAGGATTTCTATTTTTTCGCAGATTGATATTTCAGGGGAGAACATTAAACAGCAAACATTATTTGTAAAGTTGGGTTTTTTTAACATAAACTCTTAAAAGAAGGAAATAACCCTGATATTTCTAACAGACAGAAAAGCCCCAGGCTAGATGCAGTAAATGATGGCAATTTAGCATGCGTGTACTATTAGGGACTCCTGATTAAATTGTAAGTTCCGTGAGAGAAAGGAAGTCAAACAGGCGAAGCTGGGAGCTCGGTCCTGTGGGCAGGAAAGAGAGGATCTTACACCTGGAGAGCAGAGATGGGACCTAAACCTCTGTTCCCAGACTGGAAGGTTAGATCCCAAGGAGCCAGGGAGCTTTTGGGGAAGAGTATGTCACCCCTAAGCCTGGGAGCAGGGGGAATTCTTAAGGTTGTCAAAAGTTCAGGTCCCAAGGAAAGAAGGAAGGAAACTGGGAAGGAAAGAAACCGGGAAGGAAGGAAGCCGGGGGTGGGGATCCACCTGGTGGGGATGCAAAGGCACACCACTCAGTGGCCATCTGAGCAGAAGAGGTGGCCGGCAAGGGAAAGCGCTTCGAGGCCAGGGCCCACGGGCGTGCTCTCTGGCCACTGACCAGAGCCCAGCAGAGACTCAGCCCCAGGCATCCCGCTGCTCTGGTAACACAGCGGCTACAGTCTAGCTCAGTGGTCCCCAACTTTTCTGACACCAGGGACCCATTTAGTTTCCCGACCATTCTCCCAAGTGTATGGGTGGAGGGTGGAGGGTGGAGGGGACACTTGATACGCAGAATGCTCCAGTAGGCAGCATTGAAATGGCAAGTGGCAGCAGGAGGGGAGCAGTGAGCAAAGCTCCCCCCCACACACAGCAGGTCGGCAGTGGCATGGGAACCCAACAGGAGCACGCCGATGGGGGGCAGAGCTCCGCTCACTGCTCATCTCCTGCTTGTAGCTCATATGTCCCTTCAGCCCAGTCCTTCCAAGGCCATGGCCGGTAACAGTCCCCAGCCTGGGACCCTGACCTAGGAGACCCCAGCACATGCCTGGCTCCTCCAAAGCCTGGGAGTTGTGTGTCCTGAACACAGTCCTTTCTCTGACTCACTCTCCTCACTGGTAAAATGTAGGTAATACCCTGTCTGACCAGGTCACAGGGGGAATAAGCCGGATGAAGCAATGAACCAATGAAGCTACAGGTGAAACAGTCTTTTGACAAGGGCTGTACTGTGTGTATAAGACCACAGATGGGTGTGGTGGCACTGACTTTAATCCCAACACTCCAGGAATCTGAGGCAGGAAGATTACAAGTGTGATCCCAGCCCAGGCAACTTCGTAACTTAGCAAGACTTTGTCTCAAAATCAAAACCAAGACATGGGCCAGGACACAGCTCCGTGCAACGGCCCTGGGTTCAATCCTCGGGAAGGAGGAGGAGGAGAAAGAAGAAACAGCTGTGTATTACTTGTGACTCCTCCTGGCTCAGCCTATCTAAATAAAAGGCGTCACCGTTACTCATGCCCTGGCTCAGATGCCACCTCTGGGGCTCCCTTCCTGCTACCCCAGCCAGAAGGGGCCTCTCTTTTTTTTCCTGTCAAACAGTTTGCGCTCTCGCAACTCCCACCCCCCAACCCCCAGTAATGGAAACTGAACCCAGGGCTTTTTACACTAAGGTACATTCCCAGCTCTTTCCTATTTTTCTGGTTTCAAGATGTAATCTTGCTAAGTTGCCTAGGCTGGGCTTGAACTTGCGATGTTCCTGTCTCAGCCTTCTAGACCACTGAATTACAGGCAGGCACCACAGTACCAGTGAGTTTGTTTTTCTTGAATCATTTTTGATTTATGACTCTTGACTAGTTGGAAATTTTTCAAACTTCAAGTCACTATTAGTAGTGGGTCATGAAATCAATTTTGAGGACTGCAAATACCACGTTCTATGCCCGTGAACTAGGCCAGCACAAAAAACATCATGCCAGGTACAAGAGAATCGCAGCTCATAATCTTCTTCCAGAAAGGATATGAACATGTGCTAGATCCCAATGCAATATGTATTTGTGCCAGTGGGTCAAGGTTAAAAAGTTGAAAGGCCACCGCATCAGAGTCTAAGCTCTCTGAGAGCAAAGTTCTGGGCTCGTTAACTTTACATCCATTGTGACGGCACAACACCCAGCCCGACGTAGCATGGTTTCAGCACACATTTGTTGAATGAATCTTAGTGTCATAATTATCATATGACTGCATAATTTACAACTTGGACTCATTTGGGGTCAAGGAGAGTATATAATCACTGTCTCTGGGCAAAAACTCGGGTGATGGAAAGGGCCAGGTCTCTGCGACCTGCTCCTGACGAAGCAATTAGCGCTCTTTAGAAGCAGTTTCTCCGCGTGCCTCAGGAATCAGCCACATCCTCCTGCCTCGTTATCTGCGAGCCTGGAAGGACTGAACGCCCTCGGCTCCCCTTGCCCACGTCGGCCCACTTGGCTGGGGATGGGGCTGGCTCAATCTTTAGAAGATCCTTTTATACACTGTGATATTGATTTTTAAAACATTTCTAGCCGACACAATGAAAAGCTCACTCAGGGGTCTTCCTTCAAACCCAGAGTTAAAAATCCATACCTTAACCCCTCGCTGCCCGGAGCCTCCTGGCCCAGCGTAACTGTGGAGGCTGCCATGGGCCCAGCTTTTGCTCCTGGGGTTCTCTAACCCCTTTTAGGATAAATCTATTGATTTTCAAATAAACATTTTCATTGGCCATCCTCTCCAGTTTCCTAATTGCTTAAAACCAAGTCTCCTGGGGAGTATGGCGTGTTGATCTTTACCTTATTAAAATAAAAAGGCCAAAGTGTTATTTTTAGTACTCATAGCTCTTTATTTATGTGATCTGTGTCTCCAGTACAAGATCCCCAATTACCTTAATTCCCACTAAGTGTGGAGCTGGGAGGTTCGTGCACCCTTTTAGCTGTTGGTTTACATCTTGGGGAGGGCTGGCAGGGAAGGTTCTAACCTTCTCCTTTGGCCCCTCTGCAGTCCCCAGGGAAGGGCGGGCCTGGGGGTGGACAGTCAGGAAGAGGGTGGGGCTGAGAAGCCTCATGGCATGTGCAGCATTCCCTGCAACTTTGGCCTCGGCCAGCACATGCCACAACCTTTCATTCAAAGGCCAGGGCTCACCTGACGTCCTCACCTGCCTCAGCTTCCACCACCAGCCTGACACCAGAAACTAGACAGAGGGCGAGGTCACTGGAAGAGGAGGCAGGAGTACTAGCAGCCCCTGGCCCGCCATCACTACATGCTCACTGTACGCCAAGCCTGCAGTCAATCATGGACTTGGAGCAGGTCAAACACTCAGTTAGTGGTCAATGGGAGCCCTAACACAGGGCTCAGGGAATTTTCTGGAGGATGACCCTGGCTAAGGGTGGAAGGAGAGCAAGAAAAGAGAAGGGGGGAAAATCACACAAGAGGTGCAGAAACCACCGCGTGAGGGTGTCTGGGACAGGAAGAGCCCACTCTGAGGGAGCCATCCGGGCTGGGGATGAGGCTGCGTCTCGGAAGTAGCGCTGGGATTCAAGGTTGGAGGAAGGAGGGCGATGAAGTCTAGGGAAGGGGTGAGGTCCCCCAAAGAGACTAAGCAAGGGGAGTCAGAAAGAGAATTTAGGCAGGCAGGACCCCAAGTTAAAGACCGGGAGCCAGGAGCAGCCACTGAGGCCAGGCAGCCAGAAGGATGGGGCAGCAGAGTCCCCACCAGGAGGGACACTGTAAGAAGGCAGTGCTCCGCGCCAAATGCCACAGGGATGTCAAGATCAGGGCAGCTGCTGAGTGTGGTCAGACTCCACCTTCTACCATAAGAGGCAGTCAACAGCAGGGAGTGGTGGCATATGCCTACAATCCAGGAGGAGGATTACAAGCAGGAGGATTACAAGTTCAAGCCCAGCGTCAGTAACTTAGCAAGACCTATCTTAAAATACAAAAAATTAAAAAGGCTGGGGATATAGCTCAGTGCAAAAACCCTGGGTTCAATCCCCAGCACTTAAAGAGAGACAGAGAGAGAGATCAGAGAAACCCAATAATCTTTGCTAAGGTTTTTTGATGAAGCGATAAGAACTAACATGGATTGTTTGTGGTCCCCATTCCCAAATTCACATGCTGCAATCCTTACCCCTACCTGGTGGCCTTAGGGGGCGGGGTTTGGGGAGGTGATTAGGTCATGAGGGTGGAGCCCTCATGAAGGGCCCAGTCACCTTAGAAGAGACACAGCTTTCACTCTTTTTCACTCTCTCCTGTCTCTCCTGCTCTGCTCTTCTCCACATGAGGACGTGACAAGAAGACTCCACCTACCATCCCGGAATCTGACCCTCGCCAGACACCATACAGGCCTCTTTCTTGTCTTTGGACTTAGAGTTGCCAAAACTGTAAATGATTGTTTTTCAGCCCCCAACCTCTGGAATTTTTGTTAAAGCAACCCAAACTGACCAGAGTAGCAGCCCGACTATGAGCAGGCAGTGAGCGCACCCAGCTCATCCTCAGTGGTCCCCCACAACCAGGAGTGGTGGCCCATGACTGGCAGGTCTTGTACAAGGAGGAAGCGTGGCAGTGTGGGTGAGGAGCAGCGGGTGGGAGGACGGATGACCACTTGGAGCCAGGCAGGCGAGCAGACAGTGGGCAGGGAAGTGGCTCTGGGGAAGGCTCAGGCATTTGAATGGACTGGGAGAGTTCCTCATGTCAGAGAATGACAAGCAGGAAGCTGGGGTGGGGAGCAAACAGCCCACACCAGGCCACGGACTTGGATCTGGTCTTCTCAGTCCTCGGAACACGCAGAGCCAGCAGGAGTGGCAATGCACACCTGTAATTCTAGCTACTCAGGAAGCTGACGCAGGAGGATCTCAAGCTCAAGGCAAGCCTGGGCCATTTACTGAGAACTTGTCTCAAAATAAAACTTTCGAAAGGACTGATACTGTAGCTCATGGCACAGCATTTGCCTCAAGAGGCACTGAGTTCAATCCCCAGAGTCCACCAAGGGCCAAAGAGTATGTGTGTTTGCTTCTGTAGCACTAGGGACTCTAGCCCAGAGCTGCATCCACAGCCTTTTTAACTTTTATTTTGAAACAGTATGTTACTAAATTGCGCAAGACGGACTTGTCATCTTCCTGCCTCAGCCTCCCCAGCAGCTGGGATTACAATGCATCACCATACCCAGCTTGTCCCCTGCAAGCAAGGAGGACGCCCGCTCAGATGCGCACCTTGGGGCGCTCCTCCAGGCAGAAATCAAGGGCACTGGTACACAACGGGCTGCTGCCCACGTCCAGGAGAGCAGGGCATCCTTAGGGAAGACAGGAGCGACGGGCTGCCGGAAAGGCACAGTGGGGACAGGGATGGGCTGCAGTGGAGACCAGGTGTCCCCGTGCACCACGGGGCACTGGAGTTGGGTGATACCCACTCAGGGATTCCCAGGGACACCTGGGCATGCAGAAGAAAGAACCAGCCTTCCGGGGACCTCAGCAAAGACAAAACTACTGGACCCTTGTAAAAGGGTAGGATACCCACACTCACCAGGAAAGATGCAGGAGGGCACAGGAGGAGGCCGATTGCTGCCCTCCACCAGCCAGGAAACCAGGAACATGAGCCCCAAGGGGGAGAGCTCTGCTTGCAAAGGGAGCCCGAGATGGAAAGTGGGGGAAAGCACAGGAGGCTATGGGCTGGGGCTGTCACTGCAGGGAGGGGGACACAGAGCAGCCAGGCAGGGGACAACACGAGGACCAAAAGGAAGAGAGGGCACGAGGACCCAAAGGACAGCCCTGCCCAGAAGCTCGCCTTAGAGGGAAAGGAAGGATCTGGCATTGAACTGAGGAGCAGCTATAGGTTCTGATGGGCAGTCCAACGTTTGCTCCCAGCAGGGCCACTTGTAAGGTTTTGTGGAATGAGGCATTGTGCCTTCTGGTGATTTTGTTTTCAACTGGACCCTGGTCTCCGGGGAGAGCCCGAGGTTGTGAGGTCATGTGGGTACCGTCAGGTGCGTCAGGACAGAGCTGGCAGAAACCTGTGGTGGCCCTGTGACCACCATGGCCCCTCCAAGCAGAGTCGCTGTTATTCATTTACATCTTGGTGAGCAAAAAGAGGGGGGACAGCCAGGGCAATTTCTAACTGATCCTGAATAAATCAGATCTAGGTATTTCTCCCCACCTCGGTGAAGATTGTCAAGTGAAACAATGCGGCTTTGAGCTTCTGACAGATGCTAATGAATTGTTGTTTACATTTTTGATTTACTGCCTAAACAAAGATAAGACATGCTCTTGAAAACACATTGAATGCACAATCCAAACACATCCATTAAATCTGTCACAATAAACATGACAGCTTTCTTCTAACCTAACAACTGGCATGCCTCATTTGCATATTAATGAGAAACCAGGATCAGCTTGCACAAATTACTTATATCTCAGGAAGAGGCTGCTCCTGATGACAGGGAAGCACTTGGGGTGGTGGTAAATACACTAAGTTAATACCTCTGTCGTTCTGATGCTCTGGCGCCTTCTCCCTGGCCTTCCCAGCTGGCCCTGGAGTTCGGGGTTGGTTACTCCTGCCAAGCACATAGGATCAGAGATCACCACGAGGGTCACTGTGGCTCAGAAGCCCGGTCTGCCTCACACCCTGTCACTGCTCCAGGGATACTTGAAGGGCACCTTCTGTAATCTCAGCACTCTGGGAGACTGAGGCAGGAAGACCACAAGCTAGACCCTAGCCTGAGCAACCTAGCAAGGTCTGTTTCAAAATCAAAACCAAAAAATGGACTGGCCATACCCAGAACCACATGAAAAAAAAGGAAAGTGTTCATATCCAGTAGCCCTCATCTAAGGCAGGCATGGCTAGTCAATGCCAGAACTACTTTCAGCCGAGCCTGGAATCAAACTCGCAATCCTTGATACATGACTTCCATCCGCCAGTGTTTACAGGGTGATGAAATCCATTAGGCGTCAGCCTCAGGATGGGTATGATGGGAGAGACCTGCCCAAGTCCCAGCTATTTTTTTTTTTTTTTGAGACAAGGTCTTGCTAAGTTGCTAAATTGCCCAAGCTGGCCTCAAACTTGTGATCCTCCTGCCTCAGCTTCCCAGGGTGTTGAGATTACAGGCCTGTGCCACCAAGCCCAGCATCGGCCCAGTTTTATTTGTGGTTTTGAGACAAACTCTCACTACAGTCACTAAGTTGCCCAGGCTAGACCCAAACTTGTGATCTTCCTGCCTCAGCCTCCCGGAGATCATAGGTCTGCCCTACCAGGCTCAGTTCCCTCCTGACTTCTGCAGCCTCGGGCAACTTGGGTCTCTAACGCTCCACATGCACTCGGGAGCCTGGACAGGGACTCAGTTCGTCACAACGAGGGCGGAGGCCGCAGAGAGAACCCAAGTTGAGGGGCCCAGAGAAGATAATGCTCCCAGGGAGAAGCCTCCCAGGCTGCACACACCACAGAGAATCCCCGGCCTCCCTGATGCAGAAGACCTTCAGCCTGTTCGTCCTCTCGTGTGTTTCTGGCAGAGGGGGGACTTGCAGCCCAACCCCGGGTGGCCTCGGCAAGTCCCCTGTTTCTCGGAGGCTTCTCAGGGATTTCTTCCACTCTTGTGAGCACAGGTGAGATCCTGCTCTAGGGAACCCAGCACAGGGCCTGGGAAACAACTGGTGGCGTTAACCTGGCGGCCCAGGCCTGCAGTCCCAGCACTCTGCCAGGCCCATTACAGGAGGATGGCAAGTTCAAGCCCGGCCTAGGCAACTTAGCAGTTGAGTGAGCCCCTGTCCGGGCTGGGAACGTAGCTCACAGTGAGGGCCTGGGTCCCATCCTTGGTATGAACGGTGCTTTCAGAAAGCACAGCGCTGTAAGGGGCCTTGCCCCGCACCTCTGGAGAGCCCCGGGTCCCTTCCCACCCCCGCGCCCCCTCTAGCATCTCCCCCAGCAGGGCCTGTCCCTGGGCTGGACCCTCGCGGGCCGCCCGCACTCCGGGTCCTAAGCCAGGCGACTCAGCTCGACTCCAGCTTCCACGCTCCTCTGCGCCCGGCATCCCTCCCGTTTTAATTCAGTTGTAAAATGTCCCCGAAGTCTCAGGAGCTCAGAGGAGCGGCCTCTGAAAGGTAACTGGACCCTGGGATGGCTATACTCACCGTAGGCGGCTCCATAGCTGCCCGCGCAGTCGGGAGGCGGAGCTGGAGCGACGCCGGAAGGAGTGTCCTCGCCCTGGCTCCTCCCTCCCCGCGGCTTCCGGCCCCGGTGGGTTGAACCGCTCTCCTTGGCCGCCCGTCCCACCAAGCCACTTATGCCTCAGAGCAAGAGGACCGTGGGCCCAATCTTCTGAAACTGGGCCAAGCTAAAATTCTCTTCCTTTACGTTGAATATTTCGTCCCAGGGACAGGAAAGTGACTCACCAACCCCCTCTCCCAGGCTTTCTTCCCTGGGCATTGAAAGGCCCCTCAGGCGGCAAAGGAGACAGGCTCAGAGGCCAAGAGAATCTGTTGACAAAAATGAGATCCCAGGGGCTGCAGCGGTTGAAGCACTTGCCTTAAAGGTGCAAGACCCTGAGTTTGATTCCCCAGCACCACGTAAGCCGGGCATGGTGGCACAGTCCTGTCATCCCAGCACTCAGGAGGGTTATCCTGAGCCCAAGGCCAGCTTGGGCTATACCGGTGAACTCAGGGCCAGCCTGGGCTACAGAACCAGACAGGCCCTTGAGACCCCCACATGAGCAGCAAGCTGGGGATTCCCCCCACCCGGGTCCGCCAGCCCGTAGTTTGACTGAATCCTTGTTGGCCACCTGAGGCAGAGAGATACCAGCTCAGCCAACATGGATCCCTGACGGACAGAAACTGTGAGATAATAAACCCAGGGGCAGTTTGTTATGCAGTTTATTATTAGTAAATAATACGTACTTAGTGGAACCAGATAAAGTGGCTATTTATTAAATTTTTAGAAAAAGTCAGTAATTGCCTACGAATCAAACAATATACTTCATCTTACTCATTCCATATATATCCTGCAAGCTATGTTCCTTTGGGGGTCGAGCCCAAGGCCCTCACACTAAGCTATCAATATATCCTCAGTGCATTTTCATTTTTTTATTTTTTGAGGTTGGGCCTCATTAAGTTACCAAGTTGCCCAGTCTGAGCTCAAACTTGTGATCCTCCTGCCTCAGCCTCCCAGAGTGCTGGGATGATAGGCTTGTGTAATGGGCCTGGCCAGTTATATTCTATTCAACTACATTCAAAAAATGTGGAAATGGACCTGAAAGAGGTTCTATGAGTTCCCCAAGGCTATAGTTTGGGTTCAGTGTGTGTCACAGCTGGGATCTGAACCAGACTGCCATTCTCTTCCTATCCATAGCATATCTGGACCCATGCCAGGCACTGTGAAGCAAGTGACTGGGGTCCAGACCCTGCCACTGAGAAAAAGAAGGCTTCATGCAGGCGTCAAACAGAAAGTCAGAGCACCTGGGTCAGAGTAGATCCGGGGAACCATCTAGTGCCCCAAGCCGACCCAAGGAGAGGAATGAAACACACGGACACTGGACGGCCTTTATCCCTAGAAGCCCAGACCTGCGGCACTTCTGCCAGGAGACCCATTCTGCCACGATCTCTGCCATCCATTAGGTCCAATCTCACAACTCTTTCGCCTTTTCTAATCAGCAAACAGGCTTCTGGCGCTCTCGCTTGAACACATTTATCATCTCCAATCCAATGTTGAGGGAATCAATTTTATTTACTCTTGCTAAGCCTACCAGGAACTCATTTGTAATTAGACAAGTGCATGCAAGGGAAAGGATTTGTTGTTGCTAAAATAGGTCAAACGTTCTCATCCTTGTAGTGTCTGGCGTGTCCATGATATGCCCTCGATGGCTGCCTGTGGGCAGCTTGGGGCCTCCAGTTTCCTTCCCTAGATCAGCATTTAAGTCTTGTACTGTGTAAGTCGCCTCAGTAATTTTTGCCTGCCCAAGGGACCCCACTGCATAGTAAGCCTGTTCCCAGCCCGCGAGAGCCGAGCCTGAACCTGATCTCGTTCTGCCCTCAAGGGAAGTCCTGTAGATAAGGAGAAAGCAAGGAACTGGTGGCCAGAGAGAGATGCCTTGTGGCCCAATCTATGCCAGTGGTATGTCTCTACCCGGATCCTAGTGGCCGCTTCCGCAGAAGCCAGGATGATGTGGCTGACCCACAGGGGGTTGTTGGGGCAGCAGGGAGAGGGGTTAGCTGATCTGATCATTCATCACCTTGTGCTTCGATGGTACCTGCAGAGCTCTGCTTCCACGGACGTGCAGGCTCTGTACCAACTCATGGCATCAAAGAGGTGACACATTTCTGCATCAGGATTGGTCCAGACCTGGGATATAGCTCAGACGTAGATCACTTGCCTAACATGTGTGAAGCCCTGGGTTCAACTCTCTGCACCGCAAGAAAAGAAAAAGAAAAAAAAGTATGACAACAACAAAAAGGGTCTATGCTAACATTTTCTGGGCCCAGTGGTGCAGGCTTGGTGTAACCCCAGCACTCTGAGAGGCTGAGGCAGGAGGATCGCAAATTCAAGCCCAGTCTGGACAACTTAATGAGACTCTGTCTCAAAAAAGAATTAAAAAAAAAAAATAGAAGCTGGAGGAATGTCTCAGTGGTTAAAGCATTTGCCTAGAAAGTGCTAAATCAAGTGCTAAGTATGGGAGTTCAATTTCCCAGCACACATAAGCCAGGCATGGTGGTGCATGCCTGTCATCTCAGCACTCAGGAAGCTGAGGCAGGAGGATTGTCGTGAGTCCAAGGCCAGCCTGGGCTCCACAGTGAATTCAGGACCAGCCTGGGCTACAGAGCAAGACCCCGTCTCTCAAAAAATAAAAATGGAGTGGGGATGTAGCTCAGTGTGAAAGGCCAGGGCTAGATGAACAGAACCAAAATAAAAACAAAAATAAACCCCCATTCTGCATCAAAAAATCCCCTCAACCTTCTGCCCACACAGTGGACAGCCGTACTAAGGACCTACTTGTCTTCTGGGGTCTTTGTTCAGAGAGTATGATAAGGTGGAAAAACACGGGAGGGATCCTGAAGAGAGTGATCCGGCCACCACTTGCTCTCCCCTTCTTTTTCCATGCTAAAGTCATACCTGACAGCCTCCCTCACGGAGAATCCTCAGAGGAATTAAGATATTCCAGATAGTCTTAGAAAAATGAAATATTGAAGAATGGCTTCCTGAGCTGATAATGGTGGTACATTTGAAAAATAGGCCAGAGTGCCGTGTTTAAAAGCCGAAAGTCATAAAAGGCATTATGAATGGTCGGAGTGGGAGCCTCTACAAGCTGACTTCATCGGTGTCACCGTAAGCGATGAATGCTGTCACTCTTCTTTATATATAACAAGAAGATAGGCTGCTGCCTCCAGATCTCATTGTAGGAACTGTCAGGCTCACTGAAATGGCATTGCATGAGCTATTTATGATGATACGAGTGAAAATACAAGGTTAAGAGATCTTTATCTGCCGTCTATGGAAATGTGCTTCCACACGGAGGCCGCCATGAAATAACCTTCCGGATAACCCATGACATTGGGGGAGTGGGAGAGGAAGACCAACCGCAGGGCCGGGGTGCGTCCAAATGACACTCCTGCTCACCCCGACTCCTTGGTCTCCTGAACGCACGGTGTTTTTTCTAGCTTTCTCCATGGAAAGTCCCACTCCGAATTTTATAACATTTGTTGGTATGACTTGTTGGTATGACACTTTCACAAATAATCTAACCAAATATTCCTGCCTAGCCTTCAGAAGGTAGAGACGTCGCTGGAAACAGAGGTCACCCAGGGACTCCTACCTCTTCACCTCCAGCGTGGCCCTGGGACTGGGCTACAGCAGTGACACGTGGGCAGAGGTGAGGTAGGCACTTCCGACCTGGGGCTTCCGAGTAGCAGGTATACACTCTCTGTGGGTTTTCTCCCCTCCCAATGTCTGGAAGCAGAGGACCCCAGATCCTAAAGAGGTGGGGTCATAGCACTACATTGCAAAAGAATTTTAGGCCTCTAAATCACTCCATAGAAAAATGGCGCCTTCAATCAGGACCATCTACAACTGCACTTAACATAAATGAGGGGTAAACTTCTATTTCACAGCTAAGCCAATTGAAATGTGGGGTCTGTTTGTTACAGGCCTACCCTTACTGACACCTTCCAGAGGGTCTCACTCATTTTGTGAATGGCCACAAGAGAAAAGGTAACGCAACAGCCTCCAACAGGCCTAGAGTCAACACCTAAATCCACCCCAGGACCATTTAGTGACTTGGGGAGAATTCCTTACTTTCAGCCTCCATATTCATTTTGTAAAATAATTTTAAAGCTCCTGAACTTTGTTCTCTATAGCCCAAAGGTGGAAGCAACCATGGTGTCCATGGACAGAAGAACTAAATGTGTAATATACCTACAATGGAAATTAAATCAGCCTTAAAAAGGAACACATGCTAGATGGGATATACCAATCACAAAAAACTAAGACTAAATGCTCCCACTTCTTGAGATTCCTGGAGTCCTCAGATTTATGGAGATAGTCCAGTGATGGTTGCCAGGGCACAGACTAGCGGGCAGGATGTTGTTTAATGGGGGCAAAGTTTAGGTTAGGAAGATAAGAAGAGTTCCAGAGACAGGTGATGGCAGTGATGATTATAAAGCAGTGTGCAAGTATTTAATGTCTCAGAACTGTACACTCCAAGGGCTAAATGCTACCTATGTTAATGGGTATTTTACCAAATATTTTTAAAATGAAAAAATATACCTAAACCCTGACCTCATGGAGTTCACGTGACTACTAAACCAATGTATTTAAAGGGCCTAGCTCAGCATGGCAGTGTAACCACAGTGCTGAATACACAGCAACTTTGCTATATACTAAGTGCCTACTATGTGCCTGGCACCGTGCCAAGTACTGCAGCTCCCACAATGAAGAGACATTGGTTTTGCCTTCCCAATGTTGCAGGAAAGAAGAAAAACAAACCAGGAAAAGGCCACGGGCACCGGATGTGTTTTGTAAGAAGCGAGCAGCCACTAGGCTGGGGAAAGCCTGGGAGGGTGTCCACTCAGCCTCAGGGGTCAGGCTTCCTGCTAGGACCTGGAGCCCTCTGGAAACAGAGCTAGCAACTTGTTCACCGGCCTTCTGCCTGACTTCAGTTGTTCCTGACCACCATCTCCAGGGGCCAGGTGTCCTTCTTACAATGTTTCTAGCTCACATCCCAGGCTATGGACACAGTATGAGTGCTAATGAGTTTGTCTCTCTCTGTCTGCCCCTGTGGTGGCCTCACAGAGTTCTCAAACTTACAGCATTCCTGACAGGCAAGATCTTTATTTCCAAGTCTGAGTTTTGGAAGGAAAAGCCAGATAAATATCCATTGTAGATGTGCGAAGACACAGGGGATCCACTGCAACAGCCCTCCTGACTCAGAGTCCGCGGCAGCCTATTGACCAGGCCCTCACAGGCTTACACAGGTGTGTTGGCCAGTCCAGAGTCTGCAGGAAAATGTATCAGAAGTGGAAACCGAGGAGGGAGCTCAGACCATGCTGGATTTGGATGGAGATGGCAGAGTCTCGACAGATGAGCCAGGTCCCCAGCTGCCAATGCCATCCAGAGCCTGCCGCTCATGCCCAGCTAGCGCACCCCAGTGATCCTTGGGGTCCCCCTGCTCCTACCCTCAGTCTACAAGGAGCTTACTGTGCCCCTGGCAATCTGGCCGGTAAAACTCAATACAAGGATGTCTTTCTACAGGGGGTGCTGTCCTCATGGGATTATTACCACCCCATCCAGTATACCTGAAAGACACAAGATGACTGCACAGCTGGGCATGGTAGCTCAGGTCTGTAATCCTAGCACTCTGGGAGGCTGAGGCAGGAGGATGAGAGTTGGAGCCCAGCCTAGGCACCTTAGCAACTTGGTAAGATCCTGTCTTAAAAAAAAAAAAAAAAGTTTGGGGATGTATTTTAGTGTGAAGGCCCTTGGTTTAATCCTCAGGAAGGAAAGAAAAAGAGAGAGAGAGAGAGACAGAGAGAGAGAGAGAAAGAAAGGAGTATCCATACTTTGCAAGAACTTGCCACAGAGCAAGTTATTAATAGTTTCCATAGGAGTATCAGCATAGGTGTCTCTCCCTCCTAGTCCCATGGCAAGTACCTTGCTCAGCTCCTGGGAACCCAGTGCAGGTTCTGACACAGAAGGACCATTGTTCACACTTAACAAGAGTTCATTTTTTAAGAGTGAGCATCATGGTTTTCCAGGGACTGTGGGATTTCAGGCCTAAAAGCGGGACAGTCTGGCAAATTGTGATGGGGTCACCTAGATTTGCTCCCCCTCCCTCGTTTCCAGCGGGAACATACCTGTGCTTTTGGGGAAAAAGCAGTGGGAGAGAGAAGACCGTAGACAAGGACAGCCTCTGGAGCCACAGTTGGTTCCCGCATGTGGGTGCACCAAATCCCCAACCAAGTCCAGGCCTCCTCTCTCCCAGGACTCCCAACTCCCAACACCCAGGCTCTGCCAAGCCTGGGCTCCACAGCTTGTCCTGGGCAGGTTCCTTCCAGAAGAAAGCCAAACCAGAACCACCCCCGTGCACAGATGTGGCACGCCATTTCACTGTGATACGCTAGCATACCACTGGCATGTGCAGAGCCAACAAGTGGGTGTTGTCCCCTGCTGATGTTCTATTTGTCACTTGGTACTGAAAGAGAAAAGAGCACGACCTGGTGGCCCAGGCCTGTCATCCCAACATTCTGGTAGGCTGAGATAGGCAGATCAAGCCTTTGCGACTTCGTGATTTAGTGAGACTCTACCTCAAAATGAAAAACAAACATGGGCAGGGGATATAGTAGACTGTGAGGCCCTGGGTTCAGTCCTCAATACTGAGAGGGCTGAAGGAAGGGCTCAGTGGTTAAAGCGCTTGCCTACAAGCGCTAAGTCAAGTGCTAAGTACCTGAGTTTGATTCCCCAGCACCACATAAGCCAGGAATGGTGGCACACACCTGTAATCCCACCACCCAGGAGGCTGATACAGGAGGATTGCCATGAGTCCAAGGCCAGCCTGGGCTCCATGGTGAGTTCAGGACCAGCCTGGGCTACAGAGCAAGACCCTGTTTAAAAAAAAAAAATAGAGAAAGGAGAGAAAAGAAAGTCGAAGGCAGGAAGTTTCTCAAAAGCAGGATTCTTCTGGTTCTTTGCTCTACCACCCTCACCTAGTCCAGTTCCTTGGTGGAAAGAAAACAGTTAATCTCAGTTAATCTCATCGTGCTGGTGTAGATTCCTAAGGGATCTCTCCTGACTGCAGCCCCTCGAAACAACAGGGGTTGGCCTCCACACGCCACCTGAACAGCCCGTCTCATGGGCTGGGGACAAGCTGTCTGAGGAGAGAAGGGGCAGATGTTCTGAGCAGACTAACAGGAAATGGGCTGAGGATTTCCTGCTGGACAACTGCAGTGGAACAGAACCAATCCCCCACCACTCCCAGCGATCTCTTCCCCGGCTTTCTCTTTCTGTCAATATGCTATTATCTCCAGTCACTCCTGACCTCCCAAGAAAAATGAGTCAGGAAATAGACAATATAATAGGAAATACGGCCAACACACATTTCCTGTCAACAATATGCCTTACTAATCGGTCGTCAGATGAGTATTTTATTAGAACAGTGATTATGACAGCTACAATATTTCCAGAGACAGACTCGGGTGGATCTGGGTTAGAGGAATGTGGCAAGAGTTTTGACAAGAAACAGCATGGGTTTGGGGCTTGACTGCAGATCTGGGAGCCAGAAACCTACCCATTCTAATCTTAGATCTGGTTTCAAAGGGCCTATGGCCGGGTGCCTGGATGCGGACTCTGTCCCCCTCATTTCTGGGCTTGGGGTTGTTGACGCTCCTCAGCCTCTTTCCCAGGCCACAGCCCAGGTGCTCAGGGCCCCTCCCACAGTCCCACTGCTCCTCTGGCTCCCACCCTCATCACAGGATGGCTGAGTTCTGACTAGAACCAGGCCGGTTTGCTGTTGCCCTCTTACTGAGCTGGGGCTCCAAGCCTAGCCCCGTTTCAGCCAGCCCGACAGCCCACGCAATGGATGCCATCCAAGGACACAGGTACCTTTCAGAGTATGACAGAAAGAGGGCAGGAAGGTTGGAGG